>CABHPR010128004.1:0-25498 GCA_902168415.1 Peromyscus melanophrys
TTAGATATGAAAATATATCATTTTATTTATCCCTTGCAATTCTACCATGGTAAATTTATATACAAATATGCTGTGCAGAGATAAATGCTAGGTTTGAGTGAGATCCCACTGAGTATAAGTGTTTACCTTGAAAACATGAGAATAGAAGTTTAAATCTCTTGAGCCCATGTCAAATATAAACCCACAGCATTTGTCTGTGTAATCCCAGCAATCCACCAGTGAGAAAGGAGGCACACATAGGACAATCTCCATATGCTCTAAGGTCAGGAAGCACAAGTAAATCAGAACAGCAAAAATACCCTCCACTTGCTTGCCTACATTCACATACTCAAAAGTGCATACACACACACACACACACACACACACACACACACACACACACACACACACACACACAAAAGCAACCACCAGCACCAGCAGATCAAAGAAGGGAAAGATTCCTTTCCATATTCCATATTAAGTTTTCAATCAGTCTATCTTGACTTTATTATTTAAAACCTGAATAATGACACTATTTATATTGTTTTACACTTCTGGATAAAAAAACAATGAATGGTAATTTGTTTACAATGTCCAGAAATAATGTTGCTAACTAAAAAGAAACATATTGATAAATAACTAGGGATTTTACTATATATCTTTCTTTACTGTAATTTTAGTGATATATCTCCTTGATTTACTTAGATATTCCAGCAACATAAAGGAGTGTGGAAAGTGTAGTTATGAGTAGTATATACCACAATAACAATTAAAAAAATTACAGACCAAAGATCTAATCACACGTACTACAGAACATACTACAGTACTATGAGTGAAATGGTATTATCACACTTTGAACCTATGAAATATGTTTAACACTTTTATTCACTCTTTAACTCACTTTAAATAAAGTTTATTATTAAATACCTGAAAACACAAGAACACAAGTGTAAAATTATCTCTACTCTAAAAAAAATCAGTGACAGCCGCAAACATACTTCATATCATAATAAAAATAAACTAATGGCTAACGCATTGAGATAGGGAAAATGGGGGTAACTGACTGAATTTTCCTAGACCTATTTTCTGGATCTAAATTCCACCCTGGGCTATTTATGTAATAAACTTGCAATGCAGTTAGTGATGGTTACAGATGGATGACTAATGGGAGAATTTAGCCTCTGGTTCTTTTAAGACTCATAAAGCAAGCTTCAAACAACTCAAATGTGCCTCATTAACTAATTAGAATAAAGAGAATTTACAGTGTTTTGGCCCCCTTTGTTTGAACTGGTGTAATTTCAAAGAGAACATCAATTAATCCTTCAAGGTAGATAAAAATGTAGAAATAGGGAAAAAATCCCATAGAGATATGTCATAAAAATGATCTGTTCTTTTACAAAAACTTCATTTATAGATATAGCTTTAAGATATTTATTTTACACCTCATTGTTTGTAATCGATAGGTAAACTTAATAATATGTTTTCAAGGTCAACATACCTGTTGATGCCCTTACAAAGAATCATTAACCAAGTATGTCAAAAGGAGACACAATTTACATCACTAGTTTCATATCACTAATTATTGTTCTACTCATAATTTAAGTGGTTGAGTATAGTACTCATTACATGTTCTAAAGATAACCTAAAGATTATCCATGACAGAAAAAGTCAAGCAGAGAAGGAGTTACTTAATATCCTCTATAGAAAATTTTGCATTTAATTTGTGTCTTAATTATATCAGCCTTAGTACATACCAAATATCAATATTTGGTGATGATCAGTAGAATCTGACTATCTAAAGAAGAAGCTATTTTGTTAAGAACAGAGCAAGCTATTTTCATTTTCAAACTATTTTGGAACAGTGACATTAGGCTACAGTTTGCTATATGCAATAAATATACAATATCAAATTATTTAATTTTTAAATGTATGTTAAATTCTTTTTTATGAATAGAACTTAAACTGCCCTCTGAGTTTATTTATGCATATAGAATAGGAGTCAAAATAAGTGGAAAGGAGAAATTTGCTTTAAAATATTGTCAACTTTTGTTATTAAATCAAGAATGCCACTACCAGTTATTACTTATGGGCCCTGAGATCTGCAGGGTGCAATTTCATCTAATGCAATTATTAAAAAGCACATGTGTGTTTTTAAGTCAACTAATACAATTTATTTTTATAAAGATGAATGCAGGAAATATTAATACATAGAGTTAAGAATCGGATAGATTGAAAAGTTTAACTGTGAAATGTTTCCTTTACATGTCAAGATTCATCCCTTATTGACACAGACATTCATATCAGTCAAACATCTGAGTCAAATAGTGAAATTACAAGTTTCCAGTAATATCAAAGAAAATCTAAAGTTATAAAATATACATTCATCTTTATCTTCATACTTCATACACTGATATCAAATACATGCAGTTTAATTGTACATTCATTTAAAGATGAATCAATGAAATGTATTGAAAGATGTGACATCAAAAAACAACAAAATTATATAGCATATTAAGTATTTACATGAGCTGTAAATAATATATGATATGTCAGTTTACAGAATGTTGGGTAACATTCTAAAATTAAAATTGTGAAAACTAATTTAAGCTGAAGTAGTTTTAATATAATCGTAACTGGAGCTAATTAAATCCCATGAATATGTATTTAATATAGTTAGAAGCAGAAAACTGACTAAATTAATTCTAATTAAGGATATTTGGAGAAATGGCTATAGAAAAGATTCAATATGTTCTCAAGAAATTTTGGGAAACTTAAGCAACCGATCTCAGGCATGCTGACAGCCAGATTCATTGAACAGCCAATGGCAGCTAGAGCATCAACCTTCCTCCCTCCTAGTCTATAACTTTCTCTTAGTATGCTGGTGGTTTTTTCTGTCTTCTTACCAAACATCATGCTGCACTTAGTTACTAATCAAACATTCAACGCAGCTAAAAGACTGCATGCAGCTCATGTTTTAGGGCCAGAATTATAGATTCTAGACAGTTTATAGATGATATTCCTACTTATCAAGGAAATGAATGTTCTAGTTACTGTGGCCAGATCACCATGAGTGAAGTTATATAGGTACTGTCAAAGTGTATCTGAAAGAAAATATATGGCAAGGAAAACAAGAATAGTATCATGAGAACTATGAAGATATTTGGGGAGATTGGCAATATTAAAGATTTTACCACAGAAATTTAGGTTGCTGTATTACTGTTTAGATATTCTATCTTATTTTTAAACATTTACTATCCTAGCATTCTATTTATAAACCACACTTCAGCTGATGAATATCTCTGATGTCTGAAGCATGCGTTTTATTCTTTTACTTTGCATTCAGGAAATTTTTAAAATATGTTTTTAAATGAAATGGAATTGCAACACTTTCTCTCTTTTCTCTTTCCTTACTTCCATCTCCTCCAAGAAACCCTTCTTTAAATTCCTCTCCCATCTTCCCTTCCTTACTCTCAAGCTGATAGTCTCTTTTCCTTTGGTTATTATTCACACACACACACACACATGCATGCACGTGTGTGCATGCACGAAGTAGTTTCATGAGTTTCATCCCAAAAAAAGAAGTACAGGCAGCTAACAATTAGTGGGAGAAAGATAATTATCTTCTATCAAGATAGAAGGAACCATAAAAACCAGAGTGGTTAGCCCTGACCATATATATATATATATATACACATGAACAGAAAAACTATGCAATATTCTAGTACTTTATAACAGGTCTCATTTATCTGATACACAGATCCTGCTGCAAACACTGGCTGTATCATCAGGTTGGATTCTGGAATACTCAACAACACAGGAACTCACTTTAAGGAGTTTCATTCTTTATGTTTTATACATTGCCTTAGAATCCTTCAGAGTTCTTGTTTTCTAAAAGCTCATTTTAGCCATCATTTATGCTTATTCATTCACAATTAATAATGCAGACATTCCAATAGAGGAATTATTATATTTCTTAGTCTTCTAGAATCAATGGTAAGAGAAAACTAATGGAAAGAACTCTCTAAAGGAACTAGTCCTGTTTCATCATAAGAATCAAAGCTGTGAATTTATACAGAAAAAAAAAAAAAAGAGAGTCAGTGACATTTAGTTTCTTTCAAAGAAGCCAACAGAAATTTGAAGCTCTCTTAGGGTCCTCCTTGTTACCTAGCTTCTCTGGCCTTCCCCTGCAATCAGACTGATGACTACACTAATTGTCATCATAGAACCTTTATCCAGTAACTGATGGAAGCAGACACAGAGATCCACAGCTAAGCACTGGGCTGAGCTCCTGGAGTCCAGTCGAAAAGAGGGAGGAGGAATTACGTGAGCAAGGGGGTCAAGTTCATAATGGGGAAACCCACAGAGACAGCTGACCCAAGCTAGTGGGAGCTCACTGACTCTAGACTGACATCTGGGGAGTCTGCATGGGACCAAAGTAGACCCTCTGAATGTGGGTGATAGTTGTGTGGTTTGATCTGTTTGTGGGCTTCTAGCTGTGGGACCAGGACTTATCCCTAGTGCATGAACTGGCCTTTTGGAGCCCATTCCCTATGGAGGGATACCTTACTCAGCCTTCATACAGTGTGTAGGGGCTTGGTCCTGTCTCAACTTGATATGCCAGACTTTGTTGACTCCCCATGGGAGGTCTTACCCTCTGTGAGGAGTGGATGGTGGGTGGAGTGGGAGGAAGGTGAGGGGGAGGGGGAGGATGGGAGGGATGAGAGAACTGTGGTTGGTATGTAAAATGAAAAAAATCTTTAATGAAAAACAAATTAAAAAATAAATTAAAAAGAAATTTGAAGCTCATTGAGAAGGAAGCACATAGAATCGGTAAAATTTATTAAATTCTTGGGCACTTTGCAATTTTCAAACATAATTTTTAGCTTTCTGTAGTATTGCTAGATTTCCTGAAGATTCATCTCATGTCCTTTAAGAAACCCTTGAGACATATATACTCTCTTTCACAGGAAAGATATTACACTTTCAATTGTCATTTTACTATATAATTTTTTATTTAGAATCATATATGTGGGCTGGAGAAATGACTCAGTGGCCATGAATTTGAGGAGGTCTGGAGTTCAGATCCCAATACCCATAATTCCCTGTAATTCCAACTACCGGGAATTGACAGCAACTCTTGGTTTCTGTGAGCACTTGTATTCATTCACATCACACACACACACACATACACTCGAAATAGAATTAAAATATGACCCAGTAAATGCAAAGAGAACATACTTATTAGTAAATATCAATCATACAGTAAATGTGCACTCTCAACGTTTATTCATAATTTACTCCCACAACCACGGGACTGGAAATGACTTCTGTATATTGATGAAAGGATAAGTGCACAATGAATTTGAATATCTTCACTCAAAAGAATATGAAATCTTGTCATTTGTGTCCACACCGATGGAAACAGAAATCATTGTGGTAAGTCAAACCAGCCACAAAGAAAGTCAGGTACACATGATCTCACTCACATGTGGAATAACAAAAACAGAACAAAATCAAAACAAACCAAATGTCACTCTTATAAATGTCCCTTTGGGGCATGAGCACTCCAGGGTCTTTATTTTCTGAACTCTGACCAGTGTAAGTCCCTGTTCTAATTGCCTTCTAACTCAACAAGAAGCTTCTCTGATGAGGGCTGGGAGATGCACTACTCTATGGGTAAAGCAATAGTCATTAGGAGTCATTTGAATACTATGTTCCTTTAGCAGAAAAACAGGAACAGGCTCTTCATTACTGCCCATATTCTGTCTAGTAATATCTAATAGGTAGCGTATGCTCCAGAGAATGGACACACGCTCAAGAGTATTGTCTTTGGGTACAGGAAGATACTCTGCACACTACCAAAGGAGAAACATAAACACCAAGCCAGCCACAAATGCTTTGATCTAAAAATGTGTCCTGCCAGCAAGATATGATAGTTCAATAGTGGCACAAACTTATGGGACTAACCACCAAATATCTGATTTGACTTAAGGCCCATTCCATGTGTTGGAACCCATATTTGACACTGCTTGGGTGACCAAGAGCCTAAGATAGCTTTACCTAAGATAGTTTTACCCAGGGTTAAGCCAAATACTATTACTTTAAACAAACAAATGAAAAAAGTATAATAATATGAGTCCTAATGACATTCTGCCATATTCATAGATCAGTCGCTTGCCTAGCCGTCATAAGAAAAGCTTTCTCCTGCAGGAGACGGGAACAAATAGACTCACAGCCAGTAATTATGCAGAGAATGATATACCTTGGAACACTCAGCCCTAAATGGAAGGGCTATATCAAATTCCTCCCCTCAGAGCTGAGGGAATGCCAAGAAAGAGGAGGCAGAAAGAGTGTAAAAAAAAAAAAAAAAAAAAAAAAAGAGGAGATGGAGGACTCCAAGAATACAAGGCCCTGTCAATCAACATAATCAAAGCTTATATGGACTCACAGAGACTGAGACAGCATGCACAGGACTTACCCAAGTCTGTGTAAGTTGGGGTCTGTGAGCTCCATACAATAGATTGCTATCTAGGTTCATAGTTCCAGTCACGCATTCTTTCCTGTGGAGCAGGCCTTAAATTGAATCAGAAACAAGCTTGTCACCCCAGTAATATTTATACCACTCTTGTGCCCCTGAGCACATCATGCTATGCTGATCACTGTTGGAGCTCACAAGATCCACAGCTATGTCAAACTTCTATTGACTGTCTCCTCTCATATGAGCTAGTCATCAGGGAGGAAGCTTCCTGGTCAGTAGCAGCTTGATTTATTCAAGTCCTGTGCCCAAGTGTGTGGTGTCTTCAGCTCTGGAATCTAATCATCACGTTTGGGCTTATTTGGTCACCTATGTATGGCTCCTGGTAAGTGCATATCTTTTAACATAGCTGAATATTCTGGCTCTGAAAGAAAAAAAATAAAAGAAAACAGTTTATCTTGAGTGAAGCATTTGTTATTTATAATTCCATACATTTCCATCTAATCATTATTTCAGCTGCATCTATCTCACGAACATCTATTTTGTCAATTATTTTCAGTATAATTACCCCTCAGGCTCATGTTTTGATTCATATATCTTTAGATTGTTCAACATTTTGAGTATATAAAATATTTCTAAATGTCTAATACCTTATATTTTTCTGTTCTGAATATATATTTTAACAATAACTTAATATATTATTGCTTTGTGCTCTATTCCATTCTTAGATCTGCTGCCTGGAAATGATATCTCAGAATTCCCCTAATATTTTCTATAAGCACCCAAAGAACTTCATGGAAATTCCTAGGGAAGGTTGTGATTCCATTTACAATTCTGTCACGAGATATTTTAAAACTCATCAGCTCTCATCTAACATAAGAAAAAGGGAAAAAAATGAACAAATAAACTATTAGTCTCTAATTCAAACACATTTGTTGAACCATGGAATAATGAATAGTAAGAACAAGAATATGTTACCACTTGATAGGTTTAATGATTTCACAAATCAATATTTTTGGTTTTATGTGTAGGTTTTAATTTTTTTTAATTCTACTTCACTCAGAGTCAACAAGTTCAACCAAACCTTTTTTGCCTCAGAATAATTCCACTTTTGTAAGTATGGTGCTGCCACAGAGTGAGAACCAGTATTTACCACAATGAGCTGTGGCTTATAATGGTAATGATTAGTATGAAGTATGCTCTATTAATATTATAGAGCTTTTTCCTATTAAGAGTATTAAGCACATAATATGTTAAGTTTGGAACATACCTCATAGAGGATAAAATCAATGCCTAGGTTAATTGGAATATGAATGCAATATTGTTCCTTGAAGTAGAGAATCTATTAGGAAACATCTCAGTGAAAGGCAAGAGGAGACATTTTGGTTAGACGAACACTGTACAGTAAAGAAATCCCTCAATAAGCTTTACTCCATGGCATAGAAATTTAGTTTCTTCATAATTTCAGAGATAGTGTGATAAGGGGCTGTGGGATAGAGCTGATTTGAAGGAGTGTTTACCACCAGGTACAAGGCCCACAACAGAGTCCCAGCATCACATAAGCAAGGTATGGTAGCACACACCTGCAATCCCAGGAAAATCAGAAGTCTAAGACTAGGCATGACTTTGAGTTTGAGTTTGAGGAGAATCTGGGTTACATGAGACATGAGATCCTAAAAGAGAGCAGAGAGAGAAAGAAAAAGGGAGGGAAGAAAAAAAGGAGTAAGAGAGAGAGAGAGAAGAGAAAGATTGAGGTGTAATTGGAAAGACAGTACCCCAAACTCTCTCACACATACCCACTTGCTTATAAGGCAGTTTTGTGACCCCCACATTCTTACCAGCATGAGGAGCAACTGTCAGTTCATGTCATTAGGGTAGGAAAAATCAGTGTTCTTTAGGAGTGAGGTCCCAGGGAGGTCCACCTTGCTCCAGTCGATGGTTTCACACTCCCAAGGACACAGATAATACAAATTGAATATCATGGGTTAGAAAAGAAAGAAATGACATGATTTTGGGAGGGTATAATGATGGGGTGATCTGAGAGGAGTTGAGGAGAAGTATGGCACAAATTGATCAAAATATATTGTACGTATGTATGAAAATCTCCTAAATTCATAAGATAATATCTTAAAAATAAAGAACATTTAAATAATTGCAACCCTATAAGTAAATGTTTAAAAGAAAAAACCTGACCACTTATTTATTTATGCTTTGCTTTTAAAAATGTTTCCAAATTTTGTTTCTTCTTTACGAATAACAATAAAAAGTGATGCAGTTGCACGTTCTAAAGTGTCCTGTGTTGTTTTAGCAGCTAAAACAGCATGTTTATGTTAAGAAAGCTTTATGTTATTTTACTACTCTATTTCTATCTTCCCCTAATGAAGATTTCATAAGCATGATTTTGTCTGGGTTGGTATGACATGCTAGACACACAGCAGATTGGCTTGTCATTAAAAATAAACCAGAACTGGACAGACCGGTGGCACTTGCAAATTCTATTTTCTTTCCATTAGGTATCAAGCTTGACTTAAGGGTGATTTCATCATGCTACTTCTGTAGCTGAGTGCATCTCCTGACAAGAGCCTTGTGTATCAGCACACTGTAACAGTCTACCTTGAACAGGCTGATATTTTATTTATGCTGCACTCTCCTAGCTTCTCTAGGGAAAGTCTATGTTTTCTGTTCAGTTTTCCAATTCATCCATTGATTTTTGGCAGGACCAAAATACCCATCCTAAAAACAGAATATGCTTATGACTTAATTTTGTAAGATCTTGTCACCAGTCAAGAGTTGAATTCTCTGACATATTGAACAGAAAATCAGGTAAAGTAATGTGGTATGGCACAGTGACATTTAAACTTTGTATAAAGTCACCCAAGAGGCTTATTACAATATGCAACACCTGCAGGCTCTGCCATTTAGATGGTAATGGGAAAGGTAAGGAATGTGAATTTACACATGTATTCCCAGGTGGGTTTTTTTTTTCAGGCCATGGAGCAGTAATGTATAGAAAGCTAGTGCACTAGAATAAGTGTGACTTATTGAGGATCTTGTGCAGTCACATATAGATCTATCCTATGATAAGAAATATGTAGCACTGAAATTCTGAGAATACAAAATCTAATGTAAATGCTATTTTTTATTAACATTTTTTAAATTTCAGAAAAGGGAAGATCTTCCCACATAAATTAAATTAATGAACCATACTAGATAAAAGTCTACCATATTAGTATGGACTTGGAAGAACACAAAAATTTACTTAACATGTTCTTTATCACACTACAGAGAATATTTGTATTCAGGTAGCCATGTTTTTCACCCATGACAATTCACTGATCATTTATATATTTATTTAGTGTACTTAAATATACCATACCATAGATTTTCATCTACATAGAATTTAAGTATATTATTAATGTAATCTTCTCTGAAGCAACATGTCAAGTGTTTCTAATAACATAAGACAATACCAGCAAGTAAATTTGCCTTACAAAGAAATAACCAAATCCTTAAGTAATTGAGCTGACTGAGACACTGTGATCATGGTTGCTTCATTCCTATCTATAAGACAAGTGGTACAGTTACATTAAAGACAGAAAATGTGCCCCCCCTCCTCCTTCCATGGACTTCATACTAGGGTCCACAGCCCTGAGAGCCTTATAGGAGGCCAGGCTGGTCCAGGGAATCCCAGGTAACACATATCCCACTTCCTGCTACACTCTTTTTAGCCTCTCCAACAGCCCCAGACTATACTGCCACCCCTGGGATCCATACATAGGCCTACTACTTTGGAAAAATGCTTCAGCTTTCCTAGAGGTCAGGCAGGATCTAGGAATCCCAGGTAAGACACCACCCACGACCAACAAACACTCCTTAACCCCACCACCACCACCACCACACACACACACACACACCCTGGGCTTCTTTGTATCCTGGTCTACAACTTTGGAAGAAGACTTCTGCTTTATTAGAGGACAAGCCAGATGTAGGGACCCTGGCACAGACAGTTATACTGGAGACCAGGCTGATTCTAGGGACCCAAGAGGCCAGACCAGATCTAGGGACTCCAGACTGCATCCTCTCCCCTGGGCTCCATATCCTGGTCTACAACTTCAGAAGAAGAATTCAGCTTCAACAAAGACCAAGCCAGATCTACGGACCCCTAGGCCCCAAAATCTGAGGAGACACCCTACGGGATCTGAAGACATGCTAGTCACCAGAACCCTTGGCCATTTTGGTCAGAAGACCTAAGAAACAGAAACCAAAGAACAAACTCCCTATCCAACAAAGACAAAAGAAGGAATCACCACCTAGACCTATAATCATCTCAAGTAGAGATGCTGAAATGCCAATGTAAGAACACAGTCAATAACAGAAAAGGCAACAACAAGACCTGAACAATGCAACACAGTTGAAGCACAAGAAAACGATCTAAAAATGACTTTATGAAGATTATAGAGGTCCTTAAAAAAGATATAAAAAATCTGTTAAAGAAATTGGGGAAATGACAAATAAAAAATTGGAAGAAATAAATACATCCCTAAAAGAAAGCCAAGAAAAAGCAAACGAATATTAGAAGGAAGCTGTTCAAGACCTGAAATGGAAATAGAAGCAATAAAGAAAACACAAGAGCCGGAGAGGTGGCTCAGAGGTTAGGCGCCTGGCCTGTGGTAGCAGAGGTGGCAAGTTCGGTTCCCGCAAGTGCAGCCAATGAATGGATGACGTCATGATCGAATGAATCAATCGCTGATCGATCAATCAATATCAATCAATCGGAAAAAAAAAGAAAACGCAAACGGAAGAAATCCTGGAAATGGAAAATCTGAGTAAGTGAACAGGAACTACAGATTCAAGTATCACCAACAGAATACCAGAGATAGAAGAAGAGATTTTGTGAGTGACTGAGGGCATGTGGGGATGGGAGCATGAGTGATCAAGTTGAGGGAAAGGGGTGTAGGGGGAGGGTACAGAAAGAGACTACTGGAAAGCAGGGCCATTTGGGGATCGGGTAAAAGCCTGGCACAAGGCATTCTTCCAGGAAACTACATGGAAGATCCCAGCTTAGACTATTGACAGTAGCAAATACGTAACCTAAACCGGCCATCTCCTGTGACCAAATTGGTACCTAGCCCAGTTGTTATCAGAGAGGCTTCATCCAGCAACTGATGCAAACAGTTGCAGACACACAGCCAAACATTTGGTGGAGTTTGGAGAATTCTGCAGAAGAGTAGGAGAAAGGATTATGAGAGCCAGAGGGGTCAAGGGCACCACAAGAAAATTTACAGAATCAACTAACCTGGGCTCACAGGGGCTCACCTAGACTGAACCAACAACCACGGAGCCTACATGGATATGACTTAGGCCTTCTACATATGTTACAGTTGTGTAGCTTGGTCCTTTTGTGGACTTCTAACAGATGGAACAGGGGCTGTCTCTGACCCTTTACTGGCTTTGGGGACCCCAATCCTCATACTGGTTTGCCCAGCCTTAATACATGAGGAGGTATTTAGTCTTACTGCAACTTGATGTGCCATGTTTTGACAGTCATGGGAGACCTGCCCTTTCCTAAACAGAAACAGAGGAGGAGAAAGGGGGTGGGGAACAGAGGGAGTTTGGGCAGGGAGGGACTAGGGGGAGAGGAAGGAGGAGAAACTGTGGACAGGATGTAAAATGAAACGTGATGAGAGAATGGTATAATGGCTAAACATCAAAACTTTTAAAAAATCTTCACCAATTTGAAGTTTTTATAACTATGAATGCAATAATTGTTTTTCTTGTAGATAGAAAAACCAACTGAAGTATATATTGGGCAGTCAAAGTTGAGGTTTCTGTTAGACAAGACCATAATTTTGTCATGAGAAAAAGAGCATTTGTTCATGCCTTAAATATTAAATACTTTGAAGATTAAAATGTGAAAGTTTTCAGAATATAATTACATGTTCTTATACAAAATGTCAAAGTTGTTTCCAATGGAAATAGTGTTTTCAATGAAGTTTCATATTTTACAATGGCTATATTTAAGGGTACAAATCATTAGTAAAAGCAAATTTGGTTCAGAAACTTTCAGAAAAGAGAGGGAAAAATGAATAGATAGGCTGATTTAGTTCCCTCATGTAAAGGGCATTAAAGTTAAATACATGTATAGGGAATTGAAGTTAAATACTGGATATAAGGTATATTAGCCCATCAAAATGCAAATAACAGGTAAAGCAATATAAAAACCCAAACCACTGATTTTCCCAGTTATGTCTAGATAAATATTTTGATGATAGTAATGAAAATAATAACCATTTCCATGCTGAAATTAGTAAACAACAGTTGCATACAATTGTCATTTATGGGTGGTGTGAGTGTTGACTTTCTGAATTTACCACATGACGATGAACAGGGTTTGTGAGCTCCACACAAACAAATAGAGAAAATAATTTGCAGGAGCCCCTCTCTCTTTATTCCTGTTCCTCCTGTTGATGACTCCTTCTCCACTGTTCATCTAGAAAACAAAATCACATTCCTAGCCTTTCCTCATCTGAAATGTTGACATCCTCCTAATCTAAAAATGATTGATTACAATCAAAATGTGTTGAATGTGTACTTGCAAATGACTAGACACATTTTTTAAAAAGAAAAAAAAATGGTAAAAGGGATTTGTGTAGCATTTTTATTTCATGGCATTATTTGAAGTAGGTTAATTTGTTATTTATGTTATTGTTTAGAAAGACTAGAGACTCAAAAACCTGGAGATTTAATGAAGAAATATACAAATAAGCAAAAGGAATCTAAGATACAAAAGTAATTGTTTAGATTTCCTCAATATGTAACATCCAATGTTTTAGCTGATTTCTTTTACCCTATATTATTATTTGCTGTAGTGGGTAGTCTATGGACATCTCATTGGTTCACTTACTGGAAATTATAACTCTCTGAATTACACAGTGTTGTGTAGCTCTTTCCTCTAAATTGAAATATTCCTTCTTGGAAGGAGAGTGGCTCTAAAGACTGGAAATAAATACAATTTAAAAGGTTTTCTAAGCTCTCCAAATTTAGAAGATTCATAAGACCCTTCTCCAAGGTTTTGAAAGCAGAATCAATTTCTGGGGAAGAAGAGACTCTTGTGTGCTAAGCCATCGGCAAGTTGTGCAGAAAGCTCCAGGGATGCAGTTGTCAAGAGCCACGGTACATGGGGATTTTGGGCAATGGAGCTGCCTTTGAGTTGCCCTCGCTCATGTAAATAACATGGGTAAACTCACTGGTTGACCAGCTAGACATCGTTTCATTGGTGTACAATGGAAGCCTGATCTGGAGTGAATCTGTTCAAGTTTTCCAAATGAAAGTCACACAATATACAGTTTTCATTCCACAGACACTTACTGCACAAACCACTGTTCCCTAAACCTTCATGCTCCATTCGCTGTCTTTCAACAAGTAGTAGCACTTAGGAAAAACAAGCACTTGAGAACTGTTGGTAAAACGAGAAACAAATAACATCATGAAGAGCCTAATCTTTCACATATACTTCTTTTTTCTCTAATTCCCTTTGATACTGACAGAAAGTTCTGTCTTCATGGAATATCCTACTCATTTCCCAATATCCCTTTTTATTCATTCTTCGTAGCAGGAAAATTCCTCTGAAAGAGATATATTACAACTTCCCTGCTGTTACACCTAATTTTTTTATTGAATTTAGACTGTTGTAAACCAAACTCCATTCAAATAAGATTTTTGTATATGTAGAGTGTTTTGCCTGCATAAATATGTTTGTAGTGCATGCATGTCCAGTTCTTGAGGAGGTTAGAGCAGGGTGCAGATGACCTGGAATTTGGGTTACTGATAATTATAAGCTGCTATGTGGCTTTTGGGCACTGACCGTGGGTCACCTGCAAGAACAGCCAGTGCTATTAACTACTGAGCCATCTCTCCTGATTCAACCCCATTCATCTAAATTCTGCAAGTAAATGAGATAATATTCTAAGTCACCTTGAAATATCAATAAAATAATTATAGTGAATATATTTAATGTATCAACGTTTTCTCATACCCCTCAGGAATTTTTCGTGATCAAATTTGTTGTCTCCACATCTCTACTTCTCTAAGAATGACCCCTCTCGCTTTGGTCACTATATATTTACTATTTTCACTTCAGATGTATTTGCTCTAAACTCAGGCACCCTTCATTGCCCTGTCTGTATTCTTATGGACTGTAATTTTACATTCTTTTACCCTCAGTCAGTGTGCTTCCTCAGGTCTAAATTAAGTCTTTTTAAACAGAATATAGACTGATCCTGTAACTTATCAATTAAGACAACTTATGGCTTTTGATTAAGTTTATTCTCTTTATATTAAAAAAAAATAGTAAAGCTTTTGTGGTGGCATTTTAAAAAGTCATTTTTTTAACATCTTGTGATCTATTTTGCCTCACTTTTCCTTCATTGCTGTTTTTTTTTCCTTTTTCTGCATTGCTTAATATTTTTCTACTGCCAAGATTTTGCTCCAATATGTCCTCTATTTTTTTTTCATTGTATTTTTATACAGCTTGTAGACGCTGCCTCAAAAGATAAAAGTAGAGAGAAACTGAAGAAAGACACCCAATATTGCTGGCTTTGAGGCACACACACACACACACACACACACACACACAACACACAAAGACTTTTTGTATTCTGTCCTCCATTTAACAAAACTTTTACCAGTCACATCACCTCTGATGTTTCCAAGATACCTAATCTATGACTTCTGACAGTTTCATTGTATGTCATAATTTGGCTCTTTGGATTTTCCTCTTGGAGTTTATTATTTTGCTTTCTGGATTATGGTAGGTATTTTGATGTTATTTCTTCAGATGGGTTTTCTGCAATTTCCTCTTTCTTTTCCTAGAAGTTTCTGAGAGTCCACATGGGTCGAGTTAATGCTGTCTTGGAAATCCCTGAAGCTATTTTTAATTTTCCTTTTTCATTATTGTTTTGCTTCACTGGCTTGGTAATTTCAAATGACCTGTTTCAAGTTTACTGATTCCTCTGCTAATGCAAGTCTTTCATTGAGTGCCTCTGGCAACATTATCATTGAGCTATTGTATTCTTGAGTTACAGAATTTCTATGATATTCTTTGTACAGTTTCTACATCTTTGCCAATGTACGTATTTTATATAAAATTTTCTAACTGATTTGTTGTCTTTGTTCTACTCAAAACCATTTTAAAGATATTTATTTAACATTATTTTCTCATTATTTTTAAAAATCTCCATTGCTGTTTTAGTTTCTACAAATTTATTTTTGCCACTTTTAATGAAAAATATCTTCCTTTATTTGTATGCCTTTATCTTTTATTCAAATACTGACACTTGAAAGAATATCCACCTCTTTCATTGTGTATAGGCTTGTGCAATGCTGAGAATGATATTCACCAATCCATCCATGTTCAGGTCTAGGGACATGTCATGTCTTTCCTCAGATCCTCTCTGGGTTTATGCACTACAAACTCAAGTGTAGAAATTGCCACTTCTCTTCTAGTTCTAAAATGCCTTGCTCTTCCTATAGTCTTGGTACAATACTACAAATTTTTCCTGTTATGATAATCCATGATATATATAATTCTTTCTACCATCCCAACCAGGTATGCAAAACAACACTCCTGTGGTTCGCAAAGCAAAGGACAGTAGCTTCAGATTGTCTCTTGAAAGAGAACCCATAGGGAAAAGCCAAAACATTTAATTTATTTTTCCAAATATCAAGGATCACAAACACAGATAAGAAGCCAAATTTTTATTTGCTACACATTTGTCTTGGTGATGCAGTATTCTATCTGATTTCCAGAGTCTTCACCAAAACAACTTCTCCTTTATGATGTTGTTCAGTTAATGTCCATGTGAAATTAAATATGCATTTTCTATCTTATCACCATAGTAGAATCATTCACAAATATTTCATCCTTTGGTTTCTTCTTTGGTACATAGGTGGTCACTAATCTTTAGTCTAACCTTGGATAGACTAAAGGATACTGTAAAAGACTGAAGTTAGCCTTGTTTCCCTTACTCAGGTACAAAACACACCATTAACTTTCATTTTGTTTTATTTTTGAAACTTTCTTTTTAGAAATAATCTTGAGCCAGGCAGTGGTGGTGCACACCTTTTATCCCAGCACTCGAGAGGCAGAGCCAGGCTCTGTGAGTTCGAGGCCAGCCTGGTCTACAGAGCAAGATCCAGGACAGGACAGGCACCAAAACTACACGGACAAACCCTGTCTAGAAAAACCAAAAAAAAAAAAAAAAAAGAATCTTGAGAGTGTTGGTCACCATGTGTGTTCTTCACAATTAATGTTTCTGTGATTTCTAGATATTTGTTTATTCTCATCAAGATGCTCTCCCTTCTCCATAATTTGTGATTGTTTTCTTTTGTTTCAGATACTATCTCATGTAGCCTGGGCTGGTTTCAAACACATTACATACCAGGAGTTTAACTTGAGATTATTATCCGCCTGACTCAGCCTTTCAAATGCTGGGAGTACACAATTGTTCCGTCTCATCTGACCCCTTTACTGTTTTTGAATAGTCTTGCTTACTCCCTCTTCTGTGGTCTTATCTACTTTTATATTTGAATTTACATGTTCAGTTCATGCTTTGTCAATTATTCTGAAATATTCTTGTATTTCATTTTAAATAAATTCTGATAATATGTCAACAAATACATTAACTTTTTGTTATTGCCAATGTGTTCTCAAATATATTTAGCATATTTTTCCATTTCAGTTTTCTTCTCTATGAATTTTTTAAATTCTTCTCTCATATATTACATATATTACATCCCAACCACAGTTTCCCCTCCCTCCACTCCTTCCAGTCTCTTCCTTCTGCCTGCCCTTTCCCTGACATCCACTCCACCGCTGCCTCCCCTAAGAGCAGGCCTCCCAAGGACATCAACCAAACATGGCAGAGGAAGCTACAGTAACCCACAAGTAAGCAACAGAGTCAGAGAAAGCCCCTGCTCCCACTGTTAGGAATCCCACAAGAATACCAAACTATTCACCCATATATGTAAAGGACCTAAGTTAAACCCATATGGGCTCCCTAATCTCTGTTAGTAACTGTCAAATCCCGGTTGATTCTGTGGGCCATGTTCTCCTGGTGTCCCTGACCCCTCTGGTTCCTCCAGTCCTTCCTCCCTCTCCTCCACAGGACTTACTGAGCTCTGCCTAATATTTGTCTGTAGGAGTCTGCATCTGCTCCCATCAGTTGCTGGATGAAGCCTCCCAGGACTTTTTGATGACGATTATTCCAGGCTCGGGTTCCAGAACACTATTTAAGCAGGACAAACTGTAGGGAGAAGGTTTTGTGGCTAGGTTGGTATCTCAATCCCTCCAACTGAGGCCTTGCCTGGTTTAATTTTTATTTTTTCAATTTTCATTTCTTAAATTACTACTAATCATATGGAAAATAGAGGTAAAATAAAAATACAGTTTGTTTAAATTTCATTGCCAATCCTATCCTCTCTGTGTGTCGATTTCAGATCCTGTGGGTTGATTATTCTACTGTCAGGTAATTTATTTGGCTTCATAGTATACCTGCTTAGTTTTTACATGTCAGAAGACAGATTTTGTCTTCCTTTGAACTGAGTTCTTTTTGTTTCTGATTTACCTACAGATGTATTTGTACTTTACTTGTAAACATATATTACTTGAAAGAGTTAGATTCCATTGATTGTCATGTTTTAATATTTTGTTTATATCTGTGTTATAATACTTCAGTGATATGTTAAAAATTGTATGTTTTATATTATGTCATATATAACAATTTCCATTCCCACTGGTAGTAACAGTCTAGAAGTGACTTCTATAATTTTATGAGCTGATTATTTTCTTGTCCTTGGTTGTTTTTATTTTTTTCTTATTTTCATCTGCTGATGACTACCATGTTGTGAACTTAAAGCACAGACCCTATGGGTTTGAAAGTCTCCACTGTTTGTGCTGCTCTCTCCTCTCCAGCACTGTTCAGATTCTGGGAGATTCATTTCCTGTTCCTGTCATAGCCAACTCCACATCTCAGGGGCAGTCGAGTTCTGTCATGGTTTCCTTCTGTTGAGAGAAAGCTTAGAAAATTTTCATGTGAATGTGAAGCCTGATGAGTTTATCTGGCATGTTTCTCTTCACTCAGAAAACATTTTCATTACATAATGATCTGTATTTGGAAAGTCAATATTTTGTAATTCTTATCTTTTTTTACATTTCCTGACAGATGGATAAGCACAAGTCCTAAGGAAATGACCAGAATCATTGTTTAATGGACTGCAGTGTTTTCATTCACTATCTCACACACTATTTCACTGAAGCTTCTTACAAGGTCTCCAGGAACTCAACATTGTCAAATTGAATGATGAATTTTATTTCACTATATTTATTTTACATCACTATTTGCCAACAGTCCCTTTTCCTTTGATTTTTCTTTCTCTTGGTCCATGATGTTCTCCTAATTCCTACTCTTTGGTGTTCTAACTTCAGAAAAGTAACTCTAATATAACAGGGTCCAAAAACCATATTGTAATTGTTTTGATCAATAAATATCAGGGCTGCCCAATCATTTGACCCTACAACATGACATTTTGGTGTACAGATATTTGCTGAAACATTTATATTCATCCAGGGATGTATGTGGTTTGTAGACTGCAGGTTGAACACACATTAAACCTTTCATATTCTCTTTTAGTCAGATTACTTTAAATACAATGTATTCCCTCATACTGTGTGTGTGTGTGTGTGTGTGTGTGTGTGTGTGTGTGTATGCATTGCAGTTTAGACCTCTATGTTTAGATTTGACAGATATACACAAAAGTCTAATATATATTTGGGAATTGCAATAACTATTTAGTGAATCTAGACCCAACTTTACAAATCATTATCTTTTGTCATAAAAAAGATTTCCTCTCATCTCAAATACAGAAAAAATATGCTTTATTCTTCCTATTGCCTATTTCTAGTTTGGAGTCTGTCTAATTAATTTTTTAATGTTTTAACTGCCTTCTAATCAATAATGATAGTTGCCAACATGATCATTTTGGATAAAACTAAAAAAAAGTCTTCCTGACTTCCTGAGTTAACCCAGACTCAGAAAGACAAGCATGGTATATACTCACCCATAAGTGGATATTAGCTATAAAAGATAACCATGATACAATTCACAGTGCCAGAGAAGCTAGGTAACAAGGAGAGCCCAAATGGGAATGGGGAGGCATGGATTTCCCTGAAGTTGAAATAGAAGAGATCTGCTGGATATACTGGGTGCTGGTGGGGATGGAAACATGAGGGATTAGGTTGGATGAATGGATAGAGAGGAAGTAATGAAAGAGACATCTTGATGGGGGATATTTTGGGGTCAAGTAGAAACCTGGTCCCAGGGAAATTCCCAGGAATCTATTAGGATAGGTAGCTTCTTTGGAATAAACCTTTTGTTCACTGTGAAGATATTTTGCTCTCATTGGTTTAATTAGGAGTCAATTGGTCAGTAGCTAGGCAGAAAGAGGTCAGGCAGAAGAGCCAGATTGAGAAAACGCTGGGAAGGAGGGCAAAGTCACCAGCCAGATGCAGAAGAAGTATGAGATTAACATGCTGTGCTGAAAAAAGTTACCATGAAGTGGTAGAACATAGAGAGGAAATATGGGTTAATTTAAGTTGTAAGCGCTAGTTTTTAACAAGACTGTTATTGGCCAAGGATTTATAGTTAATAAGTCTCTGAGGGGTTATTTAGGAGCAAGCTTGCAGGACAGAAAAGTCTGCCTACAGGTAGCCTGAACTGGCCATCTCCTGTAATCAAATTGGTAAGTACCCCAATTGTCATCAGATAGCCTTAATCCAGTGACTGATGGAAATAGATCCACAGATCCACAGTAAAGCATTAGTTTGCACTCAGAGAATCCTGTTGAAGAGAGGGAGGAAGGATTGTAAGAGCCAGGGAGGTCAAGGACATCATGCGAAACCCATGGAAACAACTAAACTGAGCTCATAGTAGCTCTCAGACTCAATACTAGACAGCTAGGGAGCCTGAGTGGGGCTGACTTAGGCCCTCTACATATGTATGACTGTTGTGTAGCTTGGTCTACTTGTGGGACTCCAAGTGGTGGAAGTAAGGTTTGTCCCTAATGCTTTGGCTAGCTTCCAGAAACCTATTCCTCATTCTGGGTTGCTTTGCCCAGCCTTACTAAAAGGGGAGGAGCTTAGTCCTACCTCAACTTGATATGCCATGCTTTGTTGACACACTCTCTTTCTGAACAGAAACAGAAAAGGAGTGGATGGTAGAGCAGAGACAGCTGGAGGGATGGGAATGGGAGGAGAGGAAGGAGGGGAAACTGTGATTGGGGTGTAAAATAAAGGAATGAATAAATTTAATTAATAATAAAAAAGAGATAAAAAATGAGGACTAAAAAAAATCAGTGAAAAATATCAGCAAATGGAAATGAACACCAACATTGATCAAAAGAAAAAATATTAAAATTTCAGTAGCTACCTCACACCCATCAGAAAAGCAAAGGTTTAACATAAGTTGTAGAGATAAATGTGCAACAAATTCATTTATGGGCTGTCATTTCTGGAAGAACTAGAGTTAGTGCAACCATTTATTAAGGTATAAAATATTTAGTAAACTTAAATGAGAATGTTCTTTCATTTCTAAGTATTTGTACATGAAATTCTACACGTTCAAACATCTTGAGACATATAGCTATGTGTTGATGTCGTTTTGTAATAAAAGAAACTTCCAAAAAGGACACATACAATGATGAATATTATATTTGTTTATTAGTGTTTGTCTGCTCTGATTGACATACAAAGAAATAGAGATTGTGATTTCAACAACATAAATAACTTTCTAATAGTTTTGTGTTTTGGAAGTCCACACTCAGGGTTCTGGCTAGTTCTCCTCATGTAAGTTATGTCTGACTCTTTCAAAAAAGCTGCTTCTTTTCTGTTTCTTCTCTGATTTTTGCCCAGGTAGGTACATAGTTAGAGAGAAAAGATGTTCTTCTGCTCTTCCTCCTCTCTGTGTCTCTACTTTTCCCTCTCCTCCCTCCTTTCTCTCTCTGTGTTCTTCACATATTTCCACCCCACCTTATTCCCTCTCCCTCTCCTCTCTCTTTCTCTCTCACATCTCCCCTCTCTTGTCCTAGTATATAAAGTCGTGGTCTTATGAAAATAGAAGACCATTATTATGAACTATTTTACTTATAACTCCTAAATATCTCATTTTCAAACTTATCCTCATTGTGAGCAAGGGCTTCTAATAATGATGTGTTTAGATACTCAATTGGTTCTGCAGTATTACTATACTCTACAGCAGGGAACATGTATGAAGTAATGTCCCTTATTTAAAGATGGCCCCATCATGGATATATAATCCTAAAGGAAATAAGAAAATACTAGGAAAGAGTTCAATCATACATTGTCACAATCTTTTAATCAAATACAAAAAAAACTGCACATGTGACTGATGTGAAATACATCCTCATAGCAAGGAGGAAGTGCATGTCAGTGCTTAACTGCAAAGAAAATAGGATTTTATCTTGAAAGAACAAAGGGGAATTTAATATACTAAATGCATCTTGTTGATATGTTTGTGATAGTTATGTCTCCTTATCCATCTTGAAACACTATTATTTTAATTGACACAAATTGACATAAATAACTACATATTACTAGCCGAGCATGAGATGTTTCGTAAATTATATTGTACAATGTTTCAGCGATATTGAATGTCTCTATCTCCTCAAACATTCCTTATTTCACAAATATAAAACATTCAAATATATTTCTTACAACTTTTTAGCCCTTCAATATATTTTCATTTTGTTGACTCACCCAACTGTGCAATCAAATAACTTACTTTTCCTTCATAATTTCAACTACACTTTGAGCAAGCTCTGTCTACTATATTCCTCCCAACCTTTGCCGTTTACCAGTATCTAAGCAACTTCTAAAAAATAGCATTGAGTGATCACATATGAATGATATTGTGTTTTGTAATTATGCAGTAATCCATAATTCTATTCTATTTTATATTATATTTTATATTTATATATTCTATTTTATATTATAGTTATAAGTTAAAAATAACAGGACATCATTATTTGGCTGAATAATAGTTAATTTTCTTTACATATTTATTATGTGATTGGATGCTAATTTGGCTGGACACTATACCTTGACTGTTGTGAATACAGTTTAGAGAAGTAAAAAAGTTCAATTGCCATATTCTGATTTAATTTTCTTTGTATCCTCATTAGTGGGGTTATTAGCTTTTGCAGTACTTCTGTTTTGTTTATTTTAAGGAACCTGAAATCTAAACCCCATTATGATTGTACTAATTTACATATTCACAAAAGGTGTGCATGGTCCTCATTTGTCAACATCTTTACAATACTTCTTACATTACAATATTTCTAATAGTGGTCCTCATTTGTCAACATCTTTACAATACTTCTTACATTGTCATATTTCTTTTTTTAATCATATTTATTTATTTATTTATGGGTTTTTTAATTTAATATTTTTATTTTATAATTAACTTAATTTCACATATCAGCCACTGATTCCTCCATCCTCCCTCCTCCCACCCCCCAGCCCTATCCCCCAATTTACCCCCCCATTCCCACCTCCTCCAAGGCAAGGTCTCCCCTGGGGAGTCAGCCCAGCCTGGTAGACTCAGCCAAAGCAGGTCCAGTCTCCTCCTCCCTACATCAAGGTTGAGCAAAGTGTCCCAGCTTACAATATTTCTAATAGTGGTGTCCATATTGAATTAAATTCACAAGGAAAGACTAGGGATTCCTGATGAAATTTCCTTTGTCATATATAATTTCCCCTTTAGTCATTCTTTGTTTATATTCTTGACAGACTATTAGCTGAAAATTCTTCTCATTTATAACACATTAAATTATTGGATACTTAAGGTTAAGCAAGTAGAGTTGACTTGGCTCCACCAAGCCTCTGATAAAGACATATGGACATTCTGAACTTATGTGGTGTTAAGAAGCTTGCCTTACAGGATTAAAATGACTG
Organism: Peromyscus melanophrys; assembly: GCA_902168415.1. NCBI lineage: Eukaryota > Metazoa > Chordata > Mammalia > Rodentia > Cricetidae > Peromyscus > Peromyscus melanophrys. The sequence continues at coordinate 23,481 of CABHPR010128004.1, forward strand.
AAAATAGGACCAAATTTTACCTTGAGAAACATTTTCTAAAGTGATAGAAACGTTTTTTAGGGTTTACAGAGTTTAACTTTTAAGCAATGGTAATCAATTTAAATCCTTACCATTTGTGCAACTGAATGGAAGACTAGAAGGGGGAAGGTGCTTGAACCTTCAGTAATATTTCAGTAATTTAAAGAATGTATCTGATTTTACATTTGATACAATATGAGGTTTTGCATACTCAAATCTATGTACACCAATTCATAGCTGACTTACTTTAATTTTCCATGAATTAAAACATAAACATGTTATTTATGAAATATTTAGTTATTTTCCATAACTTCTTATTTATTAGAAGAAGCCCTTTAACAGTAAGTCAGCTTACTATATTGGATCACACTATCTTAAAAGCAATAATTTGATAAGTATATGTTTTGTATAAAACTTGAATTGTCTGTACTAATTTCAAAAGGTATTTTTTGAAATATTACATCATTACTACACCACAATTATTGCTGGACTATCTAAAGACATTGATTCATTATTTTTCATTTTGCAGAGCCTGGATTTGTTGAACTACTTTGGGCCATTAACCATGCCATTCTCCACACTTTTTCAGTTCTGTATTTCAAAGTCATAGCTATGTCTTATAAATCTCTGATTTCAAATAAGCTCTTCTTTAAAAATAACCAATTTGTAAACACCAAATGCAAATTATCTCTTTGAATAAATTTATCTGATTCCAAAGAAAGCAGAACAAATGTTAATTTTTTTAAAATCCTAAACTATAATATATGACGGAAACCTTAAGAAATATAATTAAATTCTATAAACCCAGTAGTTTAACTCAATAGTGAATAAAAATTCAAACTCCTAGGGAAGCTTTTCTGAATAGGGTGTATGAGAGAGAATGTTTGATTGCATAAAAACATGAGTATTCTGAATCACAGAATCATTACATTGATGGACTTTTGGAAAGATAAAGAAAATCTGCTTTCTACCGAGTATATGTCTACAGCTTTCAACCACACTACACATTTGCCAAAATGTACCAACTAATTTTAGTTTTAAACTGAACAATCTTTACAAATTACCATGAACTTCAAGAAGTTATTGAGATACCATTCAATTTTAACAGAAATAAGGTAAGTCAGGCTTCCATGGAAAATCACATTAGCAACTAAAATTTAGTTCCTAACTGTAGCACACTCTGCATCATCTATAGTGATGTAGTCTCCTACAGTGTTTATTTCACAAAGCGTGCAAGCATTGCACAAGCAAACACAGAAATGTAGTGTAAACTATAAGGGTTATTGTTATTTTCTTTTTACTTTGCTGTGACTTTCTGTTTTTAATAATGCTAAGTACCTTTCTGAGAATTCATAGCTGAAGGGGCTTTTGACTTAAACTATTGTAAATTTTAAAGTGTAATCCATTAAGATTTGAAAAGTTTATGAGGATATAGGATCGGTTTTTAAAACTTACTTTGTTTATTGCAATAGTGCCTTCTAATATTTTATAGATATTAGATAATATCTAATATGCAATCTAATTATTGCTATAATTTTCTTCTTAGAACTGATTTAGAAGCAAGAACTTTGGCTTAACTATTTTTCTAACAAGTATGTGTAACAATCGATACCTTTTTATTTTGTTGTTTTAATTTTGACATGAATCTAAAAATTACCATAAGTGCTAATAAAATAAAACACAAGAAATCATACAATTTCTTGTCTATCTGCTGCAATATTTCAATTAAAATGAGTGGTAAAAAAGACCAGACTTCAAAGTTACATGACTTTTTTGTAGCAGAAATAGTATATTCTGGGAATAGTAAAACAATGTTAAAAGAGTCTCTGTGCAATCTATTTTACTTTTTGAAATTATAATTAGATCATTTCTCCTTTCCCTTTTCTCCCTTCAACCAACTCCTCCAATGGAACCCTCTTGCTCTCTCTTAAATTCATGGGCTCTTTTTCTTAATTGTTATAAACATATATACATATGTGTGTGTGTGTGTGTGTGTGTGT
>CABHPR010128005.1:0-19504 GCA_902168415.1 Peromyscus melanophrys
GGGGATTGATTTTGATTGCTGTGTTTCCAATCTCAAAAAGAGTTACCAAGATGCCAAACATTCCCATTATAACCTAACAATTTTGGAAAGTCATTTAATTTTAAAACTCTGTCTTTTAAAATATTTACTTTATAACAGTAAAATCTTGCAAAACAGTTGTGACTTTTATGCTTTCAACTTTCCTGTTCTAAAGGGTACCTAGGTACAGACATGTGAGTGGAGTACTCGGCTCTGATGCGAAGCTCTGTGCCTTCATGAGCCTGTCACGTTAGCGTCTGTTCCATCTACAGAAGAATGCTTTGAGGGTTTTTGTTCTCATTTTTATATTTTTGTTTTCACTATATAGCTCTTGCTGGTCTGAAACTTGCAATGTAGATCAGGCTGGTAAAGGATCCACATTTAAACATTTTAGACAATAAAGAATATTTTACATCATGCTTTGAACTTGGCAGTTTGGCAATCAATTCTGCCCTTGCTTAACACCTCGCTTAATAATGCAAGAATCCAAGGAGGCAGAACTCTGAGCAGTGCTGCTTTCCCCAGTGCAGAAGAACTCACCAGACACATCTCACAAGGGCCATCTTCAAGAACCAGTCAGGAGCTGGGAAAGAGAGGGACAGAAGAGACACAGACAAAGACGTGGAAGCAGCAAACAGAAAGATAAATTCAAATCTTAAAAAAATTTACTTAAAATATTTTTATGCAGTGTGGCAAATACCAATTTTTTTTTTACATAACAAAACACTGGAACAAATCCTTTGGATGTTTTGTGACTACAAAGACTCATCCTCTGGGAAGAGTGGTTGACAGTGTGATAGAGAAACATGTTAGCCCTCCTAACATTGGAAGGCACATGCTCATAAGTTGCCACAATATTAATCAGACTCTGAAAGACATGCAAAGGTTCATGGATGTAGCATACAAGATTCTCCATCAATCTGCTGGACCAAAACAGACCATGTCAAAACTTTCTAGATATTTGATTAATGGGGGACACTGGAGAGAGAGAAGGGAGGGGAGAAGAGTGAGAGGAGAAGGGAGAGCGAGCGGCAGAAGGAATTTAAAGGGAAGAACAGAATTAAAATCCCCCTCTTCTTTGTCCTTCAAGGTAACTGTCAGTGCAGGCGTCTCTTTCATAGCTTTGACTAGGTATGAGAAGTGACTCTGAGAGAAGCGAGCTGGCCGTGAGGTCCTGACCCTGGGCAAAAGCTTTGCATCCTTGTCAAGGCCATCAGTAGCCTCTGAATCCTTTAGAGTAAATTGCCAACTAGAGTCCAAGGCCTTTGTGCCACTGTCGGAATGGACACACCGTGCTCTCTCCTCATATGTGGGGGTACCATGTTACAGTCAATTCTAGCTGACTCTGTGAGGTGATGCTGTGATTCTGCAGGGTTTTTCTGTAAAGTAGAGGATGTGGCAAGCGCATGGGGAAATTTGGGCAATATAAGACTGTATTGGTATTGTGTTTTCTTCCATCCATATAGTTCACGATTTTTTTTTTTAAGTTTATGAGCCAAGATAAGTGGCTTACATACTTAAGAGATTCAACTACTCTTTTTTCCCCCTTTGCTGGTCACGTGGCCTTGAAGTGAAATATATATGACCACTGATGTTTAAAACATTTCCATTTCTCATCATACCTCATCGCTTCGATTTCTTGGCTTTAGTGACCACCGTGAGCCTGTGGAGTTTACCAATGACACAGGCCTTCTGTGTCCCGAGGCCCAGTGTGATGAACTGGCTCTAACACTCTGTATTTATCTTACTGTCAGTGTCCGTTTGGGACCATTCTAGGCTCATTTGCATGTCGTTCTTCCTCCTTTATTCTTTTTCATTTGTTTTTTAAAAGATATTTCATCACATTCTGTGACAGAGAGAAGGAAAATGAATGGAAGGGAACTTCGGTTCATTCATAAACCTTTTACAGTGGTTTAGAAAGAATGTGTTGCTATCATTATAATCATTAGAAATTTCGTATTTTATATTTATTATGAAGCATGAAAAATGCAAAATTCTCCAAGCCATGAAATATTTGGATTAATTATACAGTTCTCTGATTAAAATCCTTTTCTTTTATTGTCTTTCATAACTAGTTAAAATGTGACTGCCTTCTACTTTATGTATTTTTGAAATGCATTATATAAGAGGACATTTAGCCTGAGTATCATTTATACATTTTCTACATTCAAATTAATATGAAATTTCCTCAGAGATTTTTTTCCAGTGAACATCAAAAAAGTATTAGTGACCTATTTTTTAATTCATATATGTATTTAAAGTTATGTAACCTGTTATCGTACATCTATCTGGGAGAGATGTCTCATTAACATATAAATACCCTTGACCTTATAACAAAAGTTAAGGGAAATATCGCTTAGCCTTCAGATTTGAAACCTAAATAGATGTAATTATTGTTTAATCAAGTAGATGTGGAGACAACTGTATAGTCTGAGCAGATATATAACGATACCTACATAAGTGACTGTTAACAATGTTAATGTGAGGAGAATGATAAGATGCTTTTTCATTGGGTTTTGATTTTAGTCTTCTGGAGAGTGTTTTACGTGTTATTTAAAAATACGATATTTAGAATCTCTTAAAGTGGGTTAGGCAGAGGTATTTTTAGCTCTCATGTGACTTAGGCATTTTGGCTGCTGTTGCAGAAGAGGAAAGTATACTTCTTAAATGGGAGATGCTTATCAAAAGCTGACAGAGCAAAATTCAGAGTTTGCTTTTGTCTTTATGGTCTCCTTCTAGAGCGAGCACGTATCTGTTTTGAGATCTACATGCACAGTTGTTTTTAAAACTATATCAGATATATTCAAGACAAGTGAGATTAATAGTGTAGTATTAAAATAGCTAACACCAGTTCCTAATTGTGCATACACACCAACATGCATTGTTACCATAGTGAATTTAAACCTTGAATTCCATTAGAGCCCCCAAGTTGTAATATCATAAACTAAATGACTGGGATTCTAGCTCATTGTCCCTTTATTTCCTTCTGAAAATGTGAAGTTATTGTGAAAATGTATTTCAGCAGCATTCCATCATCAGGTGTAGGGAAAAAATGATTTCGGTAACATTTAAATACAATTGCCTTTTCAGCTCTCGAGGCACCCTCATAAAAGAGCGTTGTGCCAAAGGCACACACAGGAAGTTGTCATTTCGGGAAAGCTAGCAGCTGAGCTAATTGGCACACTTTGGCAAAGATGACTGTATTTAAACAGAAAGGGCTGCCTTTGGTTTGCCTGGTGCTGACAGGGTTACAGCAGCAGGCTTTTCAGGGGAAATTAATTCCCTGTAATCAAACACTGTGGATTATAGTCTTTGTTCCTCTCCACCTTGGCCACAGAAACAACGCCAAGCCTTTTTAGACAGCATTACAAGAACTTTTGTAAAACAAGCCATGACATAATCCACACCGGAGGGGTTCGCCTGCTCCATACTGTAGATGCAGAATGTAGCTCCTCGCTGCTGTGAGACTGAGCACCAAGGCTTTGTAAGCAACTGTGTGGATGAGGATTCCTTTGATGAAGGAAAAGAAACTGACAGCCAAAAACCTATATTTATGCAAAAGAAATCTTAGTGATGTTTGAAAATTGGATTTCTCGTTTTAAATTTTTTATTACAGTGTGTGTGTGTGTGTGTGTGTGTGAGTTCATGTATGTGACAGTGAGTTGATGGTGGTCAGAGGACGACCTACAAGAGTGAGTTGTCTCCTCCTACCACATGGGGTCTGGGGGTCGAATTCAGTCTGTCAGAAATATGTCTTTATCTGCTAAGAAGCCTTGCCCACCTTTAAAGTGGGGTTTTAAAGCAGCATAGGGCTATGTGCTTTGGGAAATGTTTCCGAGTAATTAGCGGATACCTTTGTAGAAACATGCACAGTCAAATATGTATGTATGTAAATACATTCGGTACGTCTGTCTATGGAATCTTGAAATGGCTTTACAAACAGTAAACTTCTGGAAGTTGTGACGTTCTTAACCCACTACAACAGAAAAGTGATCTAGTTTTTCTCTGTAGGATAAGGTAAACAATGGCGGAGAGTCAAAGACGAAAAACAAAAAATAAAAAGCTATAGAGAAAATGGTCCAGGTTCAAGGTGGTTTTTGGTTGTTGTTTTGTTTTGTTTTGCCCTAACTTCCAATCTTTGAAGGTAGAAAGCAGAAAGTTTTCATTATTCTCATAGCCTTACCTTCTATACATCCCAGGGGCTTTCTTTGTGTTCTGTGGACAACCTCAGTGTCTACCTAGACCTGGAGAAGATATTACACATCCTATATTCCATTCTTGTGCCCAAGGGAGGACCTTGTCTCTACTCACTGAAGTTTGGGTGAGGGTTTTGTAGCTGTCACACCAGGCAAATATTCTATTCTTGTCTCTTTTATTACTATTTATTACATTATGAATTTTATCTCAAAACCAATCTAGAATATCTTTTAAATGGAGAAAGAGTACATTCCTGCATTTCTCTCCAAAGTTCCTAAGTGCGAGTATTTATCACAGGCATGCACCACTATGCACAAGTAAGGTTTAGCTTGAAGGTCACTAGCCCACTGCCAATGTATATGTAAATGTATACTTATTAGACCAAAGAATTTCCAACACAAAAGGAAAAGAGTTGTGTTTTCATTTACAATCATGTAACTCAAATTATACTTTATAATGCAAGCAATGAGGGCTTGAAAGATGGCTCCATGCTTAAAAGCATGTACCGTTTTTGTAAAAGATCTGAGTTCCGTTCCTAGCACTCTGGTCAGATGATTTCCACAGCTCCTTGAAAATCCAGCTCCATGAGATCCAATGTTTCTGGCTCTGCGGTCACCAGAATTCACTTGTGCTTACCCACACACGGATAAACACACACATAATTAAAAATAAATTTTAAGAAGCATACAGTCGAACTGTTCAAAAGGTCTGGAATGTTTTATTGTTTGGCACTATGTACATCACAAGGTGGAATGAATTCTAAAAGACATTCCTTGTCTAGTTGGCCTGATCAGTCAACAGTTAGCTCTAAGTATCCGGACGCTCCATCGATTTTATTCTCAGGATGATTCCCTTCAACATGACAGTGGGGAGCTATTCTGAATCTGGCTGACATGTTGGGTTTATGGTGTCTCACCTAATGTGAAGGTGGTCCTGTAAATCTCACAGGAGCTGTGGTATTAGTAAAATTCATCTGAATTCCAGAAGAATGGAAGGATAAATGGCAGTTACTGGCTCCCTTTGAACTAAGATTGAGTCCCTAGATTATAGTGGCCTTGAGCAGGAGAGCGCTTTATTTAGTGATACAACACTTTCCCCAGAGCAGCGGGTACTTAAGTTCACATGTTTGCTGACATCCAGGAAACTCAATAATCACTTTGTTCTCATCCTGTTTCCTACAGCCAACCCCACCCGAGTGGGCGGCCGCGAACCATACCCAGGCTCTGCAGAGGTGATCCGGGAATCCAGCAGTACCACTGGTATGGTGGTGGGGATCGTCGCCGCTGCCGCTCTGTGCATCCTCATCCTCCTCTACGCCATGTACAAGTACAGAAACCGGGATGAAGGGTCGTACCACGTGGATGAGAGTCGAAACTACATCAGTAACTCAGCACAGTCCAATGGGGCTGTGGTCAAGGAGAAACAGCCCAGCAGCGCCAAAAGCGCCAACAAAAACAAGAAAAACAAGGATAAAGAGTATTATGTCTGATCCCAAGATTTGAGAAAGACACTTGTATAGAAATAGTCTTCATTTTATCTGAGACATAATATAAACTTATTTACTTTCCTTTTTATGAAGCACACACAAAAGAAGACAGGGAATGCAATCAGGAGGGAAAACTCTTTTTAAAAAAAAAAACAAACAAGCAAACAAGTATCTCATGCTCTTGTTTCTCAAAAAACAAAAACAAAAAAAAATGAAAGAGAGAAGAAAGGAAGGAAAAAATTCTAAAACAAAAAACAAACAAACAAACAAAAAAAACAGGGGCCAATAAATTCCCTAACATCCGCAGTGTTTTCATTTACTCTGCCTGTCTTTATGTTGCTGGAGCATTCTAAAAGACGGTGAGGACCGCACGCATTCATAAAGCAAAGGAGTATTACATCAAGGCACAACACAAAACCAACACAAAACACAACACACACAAAGAAGCTACCTATGATCCTGGATTCAGCCAAAGTGCTAGCGCTGTCCTGAGAAGCCAGTGGGTCGGAGTGCCAGAGGAGAACGTCCGTTTGTGGGACCATCTGCAGATCACGAGGAGTTGGCCAGCCGGTGCGATGGGAACAGGGCTTGGAAGCTGCATTTGAGACAGAGTGCTGGCTTTCTCGAAGACCTGTGTAGGAACGCATTCCAAAAGCCCCTTTCTGTTTGTAAGAGAATAATAAAATAAAAGTATGGAGGCCTTATTTTCAACAAAAAAAAAATGGGAAATATAAGGCACATTTTTCACACTAAAATTTCAAAATGTAAACGAGAGGGCATAGATGCAATCATTGGGAAATTTTCATGCACGCTTACTATGTTATTACATATGTTTATATAAAACCCATCTCTGTGTGCTTTCTGGACTGTGGTAAGTGACGTTTTATAGCCTGTTGTATAGAAAATGCAAACTATATCTCTGCTCTTCAGCCATTTTTGGTAAATTCAATGTTATAAGTGTTGCTAAGTATAGGGAGTTTTATGACATCAGAGCAACAATTATTTCAGACAGATTTTTTTGCCACCATTATAAATTGCCACAATTACTTACTTTTTTAAACAAAAATTACAGTGTAGTGTTTATTCTAAGAAAGATATGTATGAATGTATATAAAGAGACTCAGCTACTTCTTTTCTTACATGTATAGCCTTCATTCTGTTACATTAAGTTTTAGTATTTGTATGAAAGGTGTGAATTAGAAGGTAAAATATATACCTAAGTATCATATAATCCTTTCTCTCCCCCAAATGCTCATTTTGATATATGTTCAACATTCACAGTTACACACACACACACACACACACACACACACACACACACACACATTCAGGCAGCCATCAGATAGGAAGGAACACCAAAACACACAAATACTGACAAATTGTGCAAAGTGCACAGGAAAAGTGCAAAGGAAGACAGTTGTGCCAAGGTATTATGACAAATGAGTGATTTGCTTCATTGAGATCCTGATTTTAGGAAACCTCAAGTTCTTAGTCCATAGTAAAATGGAACCTTTTTTTTATGAAATAGAATATCACCATATACGGCTGCATAAATATGCATCACTCTACAGGCAGGTTACGAAAGCAACGTTGGTGAATTCTGGCTGCTGCAATGGAAAACTCTGTTTCCCATATAATTATATATATATATATATTCTCTGAACATGATGTGCGTGATCAAGCTTTATGGAAAGTAAGCATTTTCTCAACTCAAAAGTATTCTCGGTGATTTTTGAATCTGTATTACCACCCATTAAAATCAATCTCTATTTGTTGACTATTGACTAAATTTTAACTTTTCTGGTTTTACATCATTATCATTAAGCATAGTTTTAGTTTAACATACATTGTGTAGTAGTGAAGTATAGGTTATACACTTGTTTTGCACATTGTTTCAATGATGTTCATAGCAATAAATTATCAATGTGAGAAGATAATTCTGAGGCTGCAGGGTGATGCTTCTGCAAAAAATTGGTCACAGGACATAAACATCTCCCAAAAGAATGATACTAGGTTTCATAAACGAGAAGGATACCATTATAATCAGCTTTAATCAGCAAGGCAAAAAAATGCAAAACACTTTTTGTGATACAAGGTTGATGAAAAATATGCCAAGAAGTGGCCTGGATTTCAGACATGACAGTACCTTAGAAATATGTATATATCACAGCGAATCATGACAAACTAAAGCTGCCAAGTAATTGTGTAAGAAGCCGTGAAGGCTTTTCATCACAGGGAGAATAGATGGCATAAAACGAAAATGTAATACCCATTACTTCTGTTCATGGCTTCATATATTTTTAATTTGCCAGGTTAAAAAAAACACGCAAGTCTTTTCCCCCCTACCCCTCTCATTCAGTCTTACTCAGGGAAAGCCAGAGAAATAAAAAGGAACATAAAATCACTAATTTAAAGCTTAAAGTATATATGTATATATACTTTATATACATATATATGTTTGCTTTTCCATTTTATCTGTTTAACTCAAACTAATTTCATCTGGAAGGATTCTAAAAGGTGATGGAAAAATAAATTGCAGTGTTTTAAAATGGTCTATCTGGGAGATTTGCTGTTTGTCATTGATTTCATTGTGTCCTCCCAGTATAAATTTAAAACTTTCACACATTGATAGAAACTGCATTTAATTTTATTGACCTCCACAAAATCTAGCAGGTTTTCCCCCCCTGAATGGAGAAGGAAAGGATAGGATTATGAGTTTTTGAAGGAAATAGACTTGAATACAATCCAAGTATCTTTATACTAAACATATCAGGGTCCGTGTGTCATTTCCGGTTCAGAGAAGATTTCACACTACCTGGCATAAACTGATTATATCTCTCGATTGTAACTTTTCTGATTGAGTATGCTTCTTTTTTATCCATGTAATGTGTTGCCTTTTTGAAAAACGATGATTACAATAATGTGTGAGGTGGTACATCCCTAAGATGTCAAAGAAAGGCCACTTAAATCATGCCCTTCTAGTGCTTTGAGTGACTGGGTATCTGAGGGGTTTGTTCTGTTTTGTTTTTCTGTTGCAAGGCCAATTTATCCATTATTGGAAATGCTAAGCAAGTGGAATTTACTGTTTTGTTAATAAACTATTTCTTAATACAACTGTGGTTTATTGACTTTAAAAATTGCATTCGACACCATTTTGCCCCTGAATTGAGCCATGAGGAAAACTGCATTTGAAAGTAAATCTTATCTCCAGCCAAGTAGGGAAGGGCTGATGACTCACCCTTTTGTGCGTTTTATTGCTCACTCAGCCCCTCTGTCTTCATACACTGAAGATGTGGGTGCTCCATGTCACTGCCTGGAAACATACAGAACTAGCTGAGAACAGTATGAATAAATGCTGATGTCATAAATACGCTCTCTCTGTAGGTTGCAATGGAATTAAAGTTAATTACACCTGTAATTAACTATAGAATCTGTCTCATTAGCTATGATTTCCCTAATTTCCTCTCTTCTCATCTGTACTAAGAATAATATCAGTGTTATAAAGTGGTAATGATTGTACAAGCTACTGTATCTAGTACAAATAAGTGCACACAAAAGATGACTACTACAGTATTATTTTATAGGAAGTAAGGCTTTGAGAAAACATAAAATCATGTGCTAAGATTGTTATTTAAGAAACAAGCAAAAAGAAAAAGGGGGAAAACTTTAGCAAATCCTGACATACAGATGAAAAGACATACAAGGATTATGATTATTTTTTATAAAACAAAGTATCTTTGTGCCAACCATATGGTCCACCACTAACTTTCAGTCCTATAGCTGTTAACTGTTTAAAGACCTTGGGTTGTTTTTTTTTAAACACAACTTCCCAGCAAGAAAAACATTTTTCATTTTTATAGCAATGAGTTTCAACAGAAATGCTACCTACATTACCAGCTATTAATATATTGTTTCAGAGCCGTGTGTCATTCCTTTAATATCAATCCATGAATTTGACTTGGATATGAGAAACAACCCATATTTCTGTAATGTTTAAATTAAAGGCTGTATGATTTGGCTTTCTTTAAAAAAATGTAGAGCATTTCAAAGGTTGTGGCTGTATAAATGCTACAGTCACAGGCTGGTCTACTTTCACTTGACCGGCTAGGATAAAATTGCTTGACAGAGTGCAACTTAGAGGGGAAAGGGCTCATTCAGGTTTCCATTCCAAGCTGCAGCCCATCATTGAGAAGTTAAGGCCAAAATTCAAGTTGCTAGTCACATAAAATCCGCAATCAGGAGCAATGAGAAGTAAACACATGTTGATATGTTTTATTTACTTGCTTGCTCTTAGCTAGCTTTCTCTTCTTAAACACTGTTCAAGATTTCCTTACAAGGGAATAGTGTCACCCACCATGAGCTGCATTGTCCTACATCAATGAACATTCAAGACAATCCCCTACAGACTAGGCCACAGGCCAACCAAATCTAGATAATTACTTATTCAGACTCTCTTCTCAAATGATACTAGGTTGAATCAAGTTAACAGTGAAAGCTACCTAGGACACACACCAAATATTCTTCAGTTCTTGACATGTGTGGAACCTAGCACTCAATAATGGGCACCAGGGGTTATAAACACACATGTGCATATTAAAATATGATTCCAATTATGTGCATATATGATACAGGTGAGTATTTTCCTGGGAAAACTGTTTATCAAGTTTCCAAAGGACTCTGAAACTCCAAAAAATAAAGAATCACTGAAACAGACATTGGATATAAATAAAACTGTGATAAGTTTTATGCTGAAGATAAATTGTTCAGTGGGTTTTAGGAAAGCATCAAGAAGGTTTCATGAACTGACTTCAATAGAGTCATTCTGTTGTGCATAAGAAGTATTCCCAATAACTAGACATTCAGTCACATACTTTCTGTAGAAATTAATCTTGCCTCATTATTTACAAGTTAGCTTTTCACATATTTACTGAACACTAGTACATGCACTCATCCCATATATATCCAACTTTAGGAACAAATCCATATTCATTTAAAGATCAACTTTGCCAAGGATTGGCACATTTATTTTAGCACCTTGAAGATGGGCTACACATATCCAAGACGTAGCAAGTTTCTATCCAAGTAAGGCATCTGTCTTTTAACACCTGAAGGTCACTGATATTTGAAAATGGGAGATAGACTACGCAAAACACCTAAGAGATCACCAAATAGCTTATTATATTTAAGTAAACGTGAGAAAACAACTGTTCTGAAGATTTACAAAAATGAGGCATCTTGGATTTCTTTCTGATATACTTTCCTCAAGGAGGCTTAGTTATTCTAGATCAGCTTCAATAGGTACTTCCTGTGTTTATGTTAAATTCTCTTGCATTGAATGTTGTCTCTCCAAACAATACAGCAATCGAGAGGAGGAACATGAGCATTCAATGGTTTCTGATGTCTCTCATCTGAATTTCACTGCAGAAAGAAATGGTAAAGTCTTCTCCACTGAGCAAAACTTGCTCAACGGTACACAAAGACCCTTTGGAAAATATGGGATATTGAAAAACAGTATCAATATAACAGCGCAGAAGCAAGCCTGGTTGAGTGCTTCCGGTTTGTGAGAGTTTAGATGTTTACCATTTACAACAATGCTCTTTACAGGTAGATAAAACAAACTCAATAGCAATTTTTCAAATTTCAAACAAAAATTTAAAATAAGTTTGGGCGGAAAGTCTAGGTTTGAAGTTCCTAGCTGTAGGAACTTATACAAACTTTAGTCAGTTACAAAGGTGAGGAAATCCAACAACCTACAGGATTTTGAAGGTTAAAAAAAGCAATGAATTTAATTGTTTTAGTTTTACACAGAGTATTTGATTAAAATAGAAAGAGAAACACTGTTTAAAACTCCCCCACCCCCACCCCCAGAAACAAGGTTTCTCTGTGCAACAGCTCTGGCTGTCCTGGAATTCCCATTGTAGACCCAGACTGGCCTCCAACTCACTGAGATCCATCCACCTGCCTCTGCTTTCTGAGTGCTGGGATTAAAGGTGTGCGCCACCACCTCCCAGCCTCATTGTTTACCTCTTTAACAGGTAGAGCACACTAGGCAGTTAGTGGGACTATCATAAAACTGTTGATCTAAGATTAAAATTATTTTTAGGTGTATATTAATATTTCTCCCAATAAAGACAATTGTATGGCACCCAGACCAAGCATTCTTTGTCCGACCATGGCTGCAGGAAGGATCGTTTCTTTGCAATGCTGTGTGTTTCACTGAGGGATAACTATGCTTGCTTATATACAGCTTTGCATGGCTGTTCATTGTTTCCAGTGCTCTTTCTACCAAGCAGAATAACCCTCTCTCCCACATGCTAGCCTTCCAAATTCTATCAGCTGTCACTCAGTCCTGCTTGCGGCTTCTCTCGCCCCAAATTAACATTATAGCTTCCCTTTTGCTAAAACTATAAGCATTCTAGACTTAGTGCATTCTTTTAAGTTATTGCAAATCATATTTTTACAGTTATTAAGATGTCTCAGAGGGTTAAACACTTGCTGCCAAGCCTGAAAACCTAAATTCCATCTCTAGGACCTACATGGTAGGAGAGAAACCAAACCCCCTCCTGCCTCATCTCCACCTCATGGAAGCTGTCCTCTTATTTCCACATCCAGGCCATGCCATGGCACACCCCCCCCCAACAACAACAACAACAGCAACAACACACACACACACACACACACACACACACACACACACACACACACACACAGCCACACAAAATAAATAAATGTAATAAGATTTTCTTAATAAATACATTTCTATTTATTTTGTGTGTGCATGGGGTAGGGCACACGGGAGATACTTTTCTCGAGTCCTTTCTGGAGACTGAATTCAGGTCAGCAGGCTTGGTAAGCAGGTGCCTGTGTTGGCTGAGCCACCCTGCCAGTCCTTCAGACATCATGTACTCTTAGCAACCTTCTCTTCAGCATCCTACCCTCCTCACTACCACAGCAGAATGACCGCAGTGCTCAATCGGCCATATTACAATGCATTTCTAACCTTTCTTAATTAGAAGATTTTTCTTTCTAGTAACTGCATGTAAAGTTTCCTTACTGTTTTTAATTATATCTTCTATCTTTGAGATTAGTATAATTACATAATCTCCCCTTCTCTTTTCTCCAGCCAAAGTCTTCTTATACCTCTCCCTGCTCTTTCCTCAAATCCATGGCCTCTTTTCCATTAAGTATTATTACATACATACAGACACATCTATAGTATTCATATGATTATGTATATGAATATGCATGTGATAGATACACAAATGTGAAAGGGGTAGGGTGGGAATGAGAGCCCAGGAGGCTTAAACCTTATGCAAAGAACTACAGGCAACTAAGGAAACCTTATTGTTTTTAAAAATCTATATTTTTGTATGAAATACATGCACCCAACTAAATTCTGACCCAAAGAAACCTTTGTGTTTTTTCCCCGCAAAACAAGATACTTTTAACTCATGCCTATGGGATTTGTTATTTGAATGTAGGTAGAGATTTTTTTAAACCTCAAATTTTATACCAAATTTGAATACTAACAGTTATAATAAATCCATATCTTTTTTTTTTCACTGAATGCTCAGATACCCATGATTAGCAAATTTTATATGATCAATTGTGACTGGGCAAGACAGTGCAGAGGCTCCTCCATCTTGTATTCTTGCTGCGGCCATTTTAGGTTTGACTAGAGTTTGACCCCCTTGATGGAAAATCCTATGGAAAATTACCCAACTCTAACCTGGGAACCTGAGGCCCAGATGCCCCACCTAATCTTTCTTGGCTTCTGTTAAACTGCCTGCTTGTGCAAACCTCCCCCTCCAGCTGCCTGCTTACTTTAGCTTCCCTTAAACTGCTTGCTTGTACAAAGCCTCCTCCTGCAGCTGCCAAGCAAGACAGCGAGATGTGGTTTTTGCCTTTTAAAGCCCCTTGCTCTAAATGCTCAGGGCTACATTTGGACCCCAAATACCTGAGTGTAGTCCCAACCGACTGGAATAAAGACTTTCAATTGGGTATAAACTGTGTCTTAACAATTTTCTCTGTTGCCCTCCCCCCATATAACACAATGAAAATGAAAAATGACAGAAAATACATCTCCACCCACTACTTTTCAACAGCAGGCACTTCTGCTTCCCAGGGGCCCTGGAAAGATAATTATGGCTACATATTTGGTAGAGATTAGGCATTGTCATTAACAGCTTAGGGTATACAGAATAGACACCCCCAAACAAACAAACACTGTGCTATTTCATCCAAAATGTGGACATTGTGTGGTGCATCAAGTTGGCCATCATCCATATGAACTGGCTAGACTAATGCCTATAATCTTGCCAAGGATCTCTGTGGAACTGACCAGTTGTATCTTCAGTGTTCACCAGACAATCCTAAAAAACCCATTTGCAATCAGGATTCGATACATTCCTCTCTGTCTGTTACTTCAGTGAGAAAAAAAAATTAGCTTAATTGGTAATGATGTTTGTTAATAGTACCATTAAAAAAATAGAGTAGCCATGAGGTATTTGTTTGTTTGTTTTTTTGTTTATTGGTTTTTCAAGACAGGCTCACTCTGTAGACCAGGCAGGCCTCGAACTCAGCATGCCTCTTCCTCCCTAGTGCTAGGATTAAAGGTATGCACCACCAATGCCAGGCTAAGGTATTTATCTTTAAAAACAATTTTGATTTTAATTTTAAGCTTGCCATTGTAGTTATTTAAAATTTCCTGTGAAGGTTACTTTTGAAATTGGGAGAGAAATGCCTTTTTGGTTCATTGGACATCCCACCTTGCTTCCTAAAAACACTAAAAGTAACTGGAATAACTCCCCCACCATCCCATTCAAGTTGTCTAGATTGTAATTGGCCTTTGCAAGAGCAGTACACTCTCAAAGAAGGGGTGTGGAAGTCATTAATCTTTGTCTACCTTGAACATCAATTCTCACTGGTGCTTGACTGCTCCAAGCCTGATTCAAAAGGCTGAAGATTAAGCTTGATTCTTGGCCTGACTGGTCTATCTCAGATTCTCCAGTGTGCACTAGAGTGTTTTGTGTTGTTTGCAGAAGGCCGCTGTGATGTAGTTCGGATCATGCATGTGTCCCCAATGCACGTGGTATTAAAGGTTTTGTCTCAGGCTCTGGTCACTTGGGAAGACAGTAGAACTTCCCAGAGGTAGGATCTCAGAGACGGGAGTTGGACTATTGACAGTGCTTTGGAAGAGATTAGAGAGCTCAGTCCTTCACTTCCTCCATGCCCTGTTCTTGTCATGAAGTAATGGATCACCACAGGGCCAAAACAAGAGGAACCATGGACTGCAGCTGCAAACCGAAATAAGCCCCCCCCTTTTTTTTTTACTAAGTTGATCACTTTCAGTATTTTGTCACAGCAGCAGAAAGCTGACTAGTCCACATCATAATTACCTTTTTCTTCCTTTATCCAAATAAGCTTTCTCCATATGAGAATGCTCTGTAAAAAGCTGGAATGCTCTCTTAAGGAATACACAAAGAAAACCTGTAGAAATGACCTAATGAAATTAATGATGCCCATTTAGGCTGATTTCTTTTTAAGTTACTACTATGGGCAAGACTGGCTGGTAGAGAAGTGCAACCTGGCCCCTCAAGTTCTTCTCAAAGGCCAGGGAAATTACTTACCCACTAATTTACTTTTTAAAATGTCTTTATTTTTGACAATTTCATCTATGTATAAGAAGGAAGATCATACAGCTCCTTCAATTTCCCCTCCTACTTTCCCTATATTCTTTTCAATATCCTCCCCTCCAAGATTCATGATTCCTTCCTTCCTTTCTTTTCATTTTCAACTAAGTCCAGTGAGTGCTGCCCATACATGGACGGGGTGCGAGGTATCCAGTAATTCTTATTAGTCTTTGGTGAATCGCTACTAGACGGGAGAGAAGCAGGAGTGATAATTAACTCCAAAGTACTTCCCGTGGCTTTGCAACCTGACTCCGTGGGCTCTGAGGTCAAGAGAAAGCCCTCAAGCAAAGAGCTGCAAATGAGTGCAGCTGTGAACCGTGCAGTCCTTGTGAGCATGAAAGGGGAGTATAGCATCTGCAGTGAGATGCCGGCAACAGCTGCTACAGGTTTTCATGCCTTTGTGACTTAGGAATTTCACTCAGCTCTCTAATGAAATCAATTTTGAACTGACTCCCACATTCTTCTAATTTATTTTCAGAAAGGTCTGTGTGTCTCCCTATGGCCCTGTGATGACTGACTTGGAAAAATGACATTCTAGGCATCTATTCCCCTTTTCACATTTGGTAGGGAAATGCATACTTATACCTGTTATGTGCAGAAGTTTGACTTCAAAATGCATGTATTGGGCCAGGTATAATGGTGCACACCTTTGATCGCAGCTCTCAAGGGGCAGAGGCAAGCAGATCTTTGTGATTAATCCATAATTTTGTGGAACTGTGGCTTGCAAATATTCAGGGTCCCTGGTATGGATTTTAAGACATGGCTACTCTGGACCTATTCAGGGGATTTTTTCAAACCCTGAATATTGAGAAAGTAACTGCAATCAAGTGGGCTTAGATTGGAAATACAGTCTGTTTTCGTTTGATTTTCTTCTTTTTCTTTGTTCCTGTGTGTCTTGTCATTTTTCTGGGGAGACATGCTCAAATGTGTGTTAGCCTTGTTGATCCCAAATGTGGGAGAAGAAGGACCACCAACCTAAATCATCATAGTCAAATTAATTAAAGTAAGCAATTAATTAAAGCAAGTTGTTTTATTTGTGTACACAGGCTGCCACTCCCTAAGGCAGTGTTTGAGAGGTCAGCATTGGATGGGAGGAAAGCAAGGTTGTTGTAGTTCAGGGGTCAGGAATTTCCAAATTGGAGATTAGGCAGGCAAAATAGCCAGCGGTGTAATAGGAACAGAACATAAGCATAACAAGTGAGTCATAACAACCTCCTGAAACAAAGACACGGTTGTAAGATGGTCGGAACAATAGGTAGTCATAAAAACGTAGCCATAACAACCCTTTTGAAGCAAAGGTAGGGTTGCAAAACGGTTGTTAACTTTTTGAAGCAAAGACATGATTGCCATTCCTGAAACAGGCAGTACTGAACCATTTGTAGTTAAGGTTACAGGTGGGCCATAGCCCAGTCCTTGAGAAACAGAGCTTTAGTCATAAACAGAAATGAACCTAGTTTGTCTTTACTTATAAGATGGCTTTTAAACTTAAGATGGAGGCAGGCTGGTTCTTCATTCTCCCTTGTCTTATGTGTCCCTCTCAAATTGATAGGGTCTTAGCATTCTTTATCTGGGAGGAAACAAAATTTGTAATGCATCAAAAGTTTCATTACTCATTCATAAATTATACCGGTTGGGTTGGCATAAATAGAACAAATACTTTAAGGCCATATAATCTTGGAATGCCAATAGTAGCCATTATGTCTCCTTTCCCGGGAAGTTTCCTTGAACCTAATATTCCAGCCCTTTGTTGAGGATGAGGCGGGGGTGTACTCCCCTCTGTAACTACTCTCTGCTGAAATTAGGATGCCATTGTCCAGGCCCAGGAAGGCTGGAATATTTAGCCAATGGCCAGGAGGGGACTAGGGCAATGGGGTATTCATCAGAAGCATCTGGGTTGCTGACACAGCTGAAGAGACAGGGAGCAATCATGTCAACTGGAATGGCTCATAGCAGCTTTCAGCAACTCCAGGTTTTGTAGGACTACCTGAGGCTGGCATTGTGTAGATCACCTTTGGAGAAGTTTGCAGTCCGCAGCTGATTTCTGGATGGTTTATACCAGATGAGTGGAACTCTGCCAAGTCAGATACCGACTAGGAACAGAAGTTAAAGAACTTTAAGGAAACATATTTGGAGCTTCCCCCTCAGGAAGAGACAACAGGCAGGGACGTTTAGGCTGTTGATTGACATGAGTCCATTTGACCCTATGAGAGGTGGATCAAAGTCTTTTATAATTTTTTTGACTACCTGAAGCTTATATTACCATTGCATGTAATTTGTACTGAAATCCATATCATAGAAAAAGCAGCTAACAACAGCTGTAAAATATCTGGAGTAGACTCATCCTTTGAGTCACAGCAGAAACTATGGCTTTGAGTTAAAAAGTATAAACTTTTTTTTTTCTGTCCAGAGGGCTGGATATATAGACTGGAAAGAAAAGTTTTTAGCATGGTGACAAGCATCTTTAAGTCTATATTTAGAAGATAACCAGAGGATATTTAAAATCTTGAGCTGGTGACTGATAATAGCAGTCAGAGTTTTACCAGTTTATCAGAACTCCATTGATTAATGTTAAGACTTTGAACTTGAAATCTTTGTATAAAAATCACAGAGAGTAGTTTGTATTTACATACCTTAAGGCATTTTCTTAGCTCCTTATAACTTACCACTTGTACAGGGCCCTGGTAGAAGGTGAGGCACGGGGCAGTTTTTCTAGTAGTTAGCATTACCACAACCCAGGTGGATTTGTCATGCCCCATCTGTCTTCTTTGGAGACTTTAGGGTTGCCTCAAGGAGCTAGCATCTCTGTCTGTCATAGAAAGCTTTTTATATTAAACACTTTAAATGCTGTATTCAGCAGATTTCTGCAAAGTTTTGAGGTCCATCTATTAAGTATACTTGATTTTAAACAAACTATTTGCTTTTAGTTACTCGGCATAGGTTTAACCTTGGAAACATATACAGGAGGCCAAATAAAGCTTGTCTCTGTAAATGAATTACATTTGTAATGAATTTGATCATTTCTGAGGTGACTATTAATCTTCATGTCTTAATTATGTTTGATGGCAGTTTGTAATAAGTTAGTAGCTTTTTATTTTTATTTTTTTCGAGACAGGGTTTCTCTGTGTAGCTTTGCGCCTTTCCTGGTACTCGCTTTGTAGCCCAGGCTGGCCTCGAACTCACAGAGATCCGCCTGCCTCTGCCTCCCGAGTGCTGGGATTAAAGGCACGTGCCACTACTGTCTGGCTAAGTTAGTAGCTTTTATAAGATTAGAATTCTACAGTTTTAACCCTGTTAAGTTCAGCCTTAAAAAATGACAGTTCCTGAACTGAACCTGTTTTAGTATCAAAATAAATCTTTAAATCCTGAATAGGGTCCACAGGGAGGCTGTCAAGTGTACTTTCCTGTTCCTTACACAGTGCACCACTGCAGATTATCAAAGTTTCTTGTATGACTCAGTTTATCAAGAGAGCTAAAGCTTAACAAAGTTGGCAAAGACAAGGAAGTTAGACGTACATTCTTGAATCGGTCTATGTTAGTCCGAAGAGACCTTAGATAAGGAGTGCCCCCCTGTAGGCTCTTTGTCAGGCTGCTTAGGTCATGGTCTTGCTGCATCATAACAGAAATATCCCAGTTTCTGGTGTTTAGTAGTTGTGGCCCTAGTTTTAGTTGGCTGGCAGCTACTCTGGATGCTTGATTCCAGGGTAGCTTCGAGCCTTTCTCGGGGTGAGCATTTAAGCATAAAAACCATCTTTTGGGTTGACATATTTCAGTTAACAAAAACAGTTAGTCAGAAGCAGAACTACAGGGGTTAAAAAGCAAGGTTAGCAGATTTGAATATTTGCCCAGAACTATAGACATTGATGGATTAGGTCTTTGTTTTAAGATTAGCTATGGAGCCTTCTAATTATTAACCTCGTGTTATAAGTTTCAAGTCAACTTTTGTTACAGGTTCTATAGATTTTTTTACCATATCCAATAAACTTATAAATCCTGAGGTACAGAAAGCTCATATAATAGTCTTATAGAGATAAGGTTTATATCTTAGCGAAAGTTTTAGGCAAATAAACCAAAAGTTTAATTTTCTTAGCTGCTCTGCCAGGCTTTTTTTTTT
>CABHPR010128006.1:7225-23090 GCA_902168415.1 Peromyscus melanophrys
GAAAGAAAGAAAGAAAGAAAGAAAGAAAGAAAGAAAGAAAGAAAGAAGAGAAAGAAAAGGTTTTGGGCTACAAGCTGCTGGAGGGAAGCACAGACTCACTGCCTCCCAGAGTCAGCAGAGAGCATGGCTTCCAGGGCTATCTATAAACATACCTTCACCACATTGGGAAGCTGAGGTGGGTGGAGTCAGCAGCCAAGGCTGCCGCTTTTTGTACTAGCCACACAGTTTAACAATTTAAAATCTCTCCTGGCCAGAGAAAGATTATAGATTCATGATAAGACAGATTCAGATGAAATAAAACTCTAAACTGTTTACAATGTGTATAAAAATGTACATAGGCTTGGAAGAGAAAAGAAAATGAATAAAATGAATATAGACAGTTATATAAAGAGACAGTAAAGGTAATATAAAAAATAAGCAATGTAAAGACAGATACCACACAGAGAGTCTGGATGATATTGCCTTTGGGATTTTTAACTGCAGAGAGACATTTGATTGTAAAAACTGCTGAGTTAAATCAATATGTATATTTTAAAGTATCTTGATTTCAAAATTTATGTCTAATGATACATTGCTTTGGAAAAGAAGTTCTACTTTTGTTTCTACAGAAGATGAGAACCTGTGGATTGCTTCCAGGCTAATATGGTTTGATCAAGGAAGACCCCCCGAGAGATTTCCAGATGATCCAATATCCAGAACTGCTTCAAGGCAACTAGCTCAGAGAATACAGCCTCACAGACTAATCCAGTCAGGACTTGACCATAATTATTAATTTTCTCAGGATCCCCATAAGAATACAGTGCCCTCAATCAGCAGGAAGTAGCCTGGAACACTAATGTCATGTTTCCAAAAAAAAAGTATTATGGATATTGTATTTGTTTAGAGATTAGTTACAAATTGTTATTGGCCATAGTCAATATCTTTCTAAAGAAAAAAGGGGGATAGGATACAGATATGATACGATGAAAGGGTACATTATTGAACCTACATTTAAAGAGCAACAACTTGTTTAGAAATGTTTTACATTGCTGTAGATTTTAGTTTATTACAAATTTAAAGTTAATTTTGTTATACTGTATGTATATTTCTACTCTTAGGATATTATGTTTATATAACTCATTTAAATTGTAATGGATAACTAAGAAACACAGGCTAATAATTAATCTATGATAGTCAAACTTATAGTAATGTTAGTTCAGTTTTCTAGGTATACATAGATATAATTTAATTAGGTAGGTAATCTTCAAGCACTTCAAAGACCTACAGAATATGGCATTTAAAATGATTTAAAAACTTAGACTTTTCTGGACAGTGAGACACATCTGCTCCTGGCAACATCAATTACTTCAAGGACAATGATGGACATTGAATAAACTCATTATAGAGTTTGTTTTCTTTGTGGCAACTGTTAGCCACTGGGCAAAAAAGTGCCCTTGCATCAACTGATTGACAGTATGTTGTATAAACTTAACAAGCAGTACCCATAGGAAGGTAACCACTGAGCTTTGCAAGGTGAAATGGTCCTTCAGGTTCCTGCTTTGCAGAAAAAAACTTCCAAACATTCTATAGGACACAGAGAGAAGTAACTGAGAGACTCTAAGCCCATAGGCTGAAGAAGGATGCCCCAACATTGCAGAGGAGCTTTGGGTAACTGTCCAGGTAGCCAGCTGTCTCTATCATTTCCAGAATTTTGAAGTTGCTTACAATGCACTTCTTGCTTACTTAGGATCCTTCTGAGGTCTTTGATGTAGCTGAAGCTAGACAGTTATAATTTTCCTTGGTTATGACAAAATATAAATTAGAACTTTAGACTCACAAATATAGGATAAATAGAATATTTTCTTTGAATTTGCCAAATACAAATAGACTAGCTATTATTGTAGCTGAAAGTTTTCCTGTCCCGACCCTACCCACATGTCCTTGTGGTCCTGTAGCCACTCAGACACAAATGAACACACAGAGGCTTATATTAATTATGAACTATATGGCCTATTTGTGGTGGTATTGTGTTCCCCAAAATATTGTGTATGCTAATAAACTTATCTGGGGTCAGAGAACAGGACAGCCACAATATTAAACATAAAGGATAGGCAGTGACAGCACACGCCTTTAATCCTAGCATTCCAGAGACAGAAATCCCTCTGGATCTCTGTGAGTTCAAGGCCACATTGGAAATGGCCAGGCACGGTGATACACACCTTTAATGCCAGGGAGTGGTGGTAGAAAGCAGAAAGGTATATAAAGCGTGAGGACCAGAAACTAGAGGCATTTGCCCTGGAGAGGCATTTGGCCTGGAGAAGCCTTTGGCCTGGAGAAGCATGTGGCTGGTTAAGCTTTTAGGCTTCTAGCAGCAGTTCAGCTGAGACCCATTCTGGATGAGGGCTCGGGGCATCCAGTCTGAGGAAACAAGACCAGCTGAGGATCCAGCGAGGTGAGATAGCTGTGGCTTATTCTGTCTCTCTGACCTTCCAGTGTTCACCCCAATACCCGGCTCAGGTTTGATTTTATTAATAAGACTTTTAAGATTCATGCTACACCTATTGGCTCAGGCTTTTCACATGCTAGATCTTACATCTTATATTAAACCATTTCTATAAATCTATACTTTGCCACGTGGCTCGTGGCTTACCAGTATCTTTACATCTTGCTTATGGCAGCGGCTGGCAGCGTCCTCTCTTCTGCCTTTTTCCTTCCTCCTCTCTAGTTAGAATGTCCAGCCTAATCCTATTCTGCCTCACCTTTGGCCAAACAGCTTTATTTATCAACCAATCAGAGCAACATATTTTCACAGAATATATAAAGACATTCCCCCATCATTATAACTGTAATTCTTGCTTGATAACTGTTTTGCTATATGTAATTTTACTATGTTAAAGTTGAAACCTTCCTTTTTGATTAGACAGAAAAGGTAAAGTGCTATGGGATATCCTTCTATAAGCTGTGAATATGTGTTGCTCTAATTGGCTGATAAATAAAACACTGATTGGTCAGTAGCCAGGCAGGAAGTATAGGCAGGATGAGCAGACGAGAAGAATTCTGGGAAGAGGAAGGCTGAATAAAGAGTTGTCAGCCAGACACAGAGGAAGCAAGATGTCAAGGCAGAACCGAAAAAAGGTACCTTGCCACATGGCTAAACATAGATAAGAATTATGGGTGAATTTAAGTGTAAGAGCTAGTCGGTAATAAGCCTGAGCTAATGGCCAAGCAGTTATAAATAATATTAAGCCTCTGTGTGATTATTTTATAAAAGGATACAGGACTGTAAGTGAGAGATTTGTCCCAATCACCAGCCGGGTGGGACACAAGAAAACTTGTAACTACAATTCTGTAATTCATGTTAGAAGAAAAGTTGAAATGATATGTAAGGGAAGGTAACTAAGTAGTAGAAAGGACTTTGAGAGTATTTCCAAAGGATATAAGCTGCTTGAATGACAGGAAGCAACTGGAAGGGAAAGTTTGTGTGTCCATGTAGTTAGGACCTTAATATGCAGCACTGAAAGCAGAGGCCAGGGTTTGCTTGCATCATGGAACCATCCTTGGTTATAAAACTTCACTTATATGATCACACTAATATTCTGACTCTGAATAGTGCTTTGGATAGCTTTCTAAATATACCAAGCCTAATTGTAAATTATTACCAATAACATGGATACTTTTCAAGTTTTCATTCTACAGGAAATAGCTCAGAGTATCAATATGTTTCAGACTATATCAGTGTTAACAGTTGCCATGAAAAACAAAAGTAGCATTCTTTTCCAGTATACTTGCTCAGTGTGTGTTCATCTGATAGTTGCAAAGTATTTCCAACATAAAAGCAGGAAAAAGATTAGGTTCCATGGTAAGCATGTTTGAAATCCTAGACAACTCCTTAACAAACTTTTATATGCAAACTTCTAGACCCAAGAGTTACTGAAAGGATGACTATGTTTAAATTTTCCATTAAGTGTTCTTAATGAGTTTACATTGCAAAAGTAAGTAATTATTTGCATATTATAGAGCATTTTCTAACTTAATACATCATGCATAAAATTCCTTTCACCATGGGGATTCTGGGTGGCAGGGGTGCATTGATTGTATCCCATTTTAGAAATGAAACATCTAAATTAAACTATTTCACACAGCGTGTAGAAAAGATATTTCTAAATTAACATTTAAATGTAGATTTTCAATAATGAGCTAGACACCATCTATTACAGCATATTATGAATACTGTGGATGGTTTAAATAGTTCAGAATAATGTATGTGTAAATCAGTCCTGGAGTACCTTTGTCTATAAACCCATGGAAACCTTTGGTATCTTTTTTCTCACTAAGCTTTGTTTGCTGTGTGGTATGTATATATGAAATACATGTTGAAGCATAGCAGCCATCCAGAATACATATGTGATTTAATAAATTAATAAATAGATAATACAGAAAGTTTCCAATAAGGAATGCCTTTTATTTTCCTCTAAGTCCAGAGTTAGGACATGCACAGTTGATCATTTTTATTCAATCATCTGATATTTGTTACAAAGGATGTCATGGTGCCCATTTCTTTTGCTGCATTTTTGAGAACAGTAACTCAAGAGGAAAAGATGACAGGTAATATGTGGGGAAAATATGTGAATATTTAGTATATAATAAGGACTTAGCATTCATCCATGAACACAGGAATCCCACAGGTAAGACAAATCTATTCTTGGAAGAGAACAGAGAATGAGATCACCATGACAAGTCAGTAATATACATAGATATAAGGTGAGTGCTTACAAAAAGCTAAGAAAAAGCCACATGAAAAAAGAAATTAGCTTTGGCTCTCCTGAACAATTGGAATGTAAGAGTTTAAATGTACAAACAAAGGCCCTGGTAAATATTGTCCATTCTTAGAAAGGCTGTGTTTTCAGATGAAAGACAGAGTTT
The DNA here is from genome assembly GCA_902168415.1 of Peromyscus melanophrys. Lineage (NCBI taxonomy): Eukaryota > Metazoa > Chordata > Mammalia > Rodentia > Cricetidae > Peromyscus > Peromyscus melanophrys. Next base: position 12,128 of record CABHPR010128006.1, read on the forward strand.
CAAAAATCCTTTCTGAATTTGTGCTAATAGTGTTTAATGTTTCAAATTGAGTTTTATGAGTATAATGTCATATTTTGAAAAGAATTTAAATTTTTGATTATATACTATAATGTTAATAAAATTAAACCTGAATTACAGTCCAAATAACTAAGCAATTTAATGTTGGGCTTTTTAAAGTTTTCACCTTTTAAAAAGTGAATTTCCTCTTATATCAGTTTTCCTATATTATACTATGAAATAAATTATTATGGCAACATGATCATATTAAGCAATAAATGTGTATTTTTTTAAAACTTACCATAGTTTCCTCTTTTAAGTTAGTTATCAGTTTATTGCTGGACTTAGCAAAATTAACAATAAGAAAGTTCTAAATCTACTTTTTCCTAAAGTTAAATTAATTTTTCTCTAATAACTCATTTAGATATCTTTTACTATTCCACTTTAGAGCTAGAAACAGCAACTATACAAAACAAATTAGTAATTAAAAAAGCAATTTAAAAATTCTTAGATTGGAACAATATTAATGAAACCTAAAACCACAGCAATTTGCATATATAATTATACATTTTTCTCTATTAAATTAACCACAGGGCTTACACTCACTTAAATCAATACTAAGGCATATAACAAATCAATAGAAACTAATACAATCCATGCTAAACTCAGGTAATAATATAGACACACTTAATTGATGTGAGGAATTAGCAGTTAACTAAGTCACATTTCCTTACATCTTATTGTAGTTTGAATGTGAAATGCTCCCCATAGACTCATGAGTTTTAATACTTGGTCCCCAGGCTGTAGAACCTTCAGGAGGTTAGTGGAGTGTTTCTAGAGGTGTTGTAACCCATTCCCACTTCCTGTCCATTCTGTTCTTCCTGAGTGTGTAGATACAGTGTGATTTGAGTCATCCAACAGAGACTGTTGCATTTTTTGTTCCAGGTGTCCAGTATTTGTGCTATGATGTCAGCACAATTTGACAGTGTTGCTCACATGGTACTGGTTTCAGAGGCATGACTGGGCTGAGATAGAGGAGGTAGGTCACAAAGCCTTCCTCCATGGTTTCAGAGAACTCCTGAGGACAGGCAACACATGCTAGTGATGAATTTGTTTACAGAGTCCCTGATGGGCCAGTTCACAAGCTGTGATGATTTTTCTCTGCTTTCAGTGGAGAAATGACTGTCCTCCAAGGCAGTAAGGGGAGACCTCTAAATTCACATTCTTTGTTAATTTGTGGATGTATTTCTTGTATTCAGTATTACACATCAATACAATGTTTTTTTTCATTTTTGCCACGTTTACTCATTTGTCTCCATTTTCAATGGAGAGTACAGAATGTTTGAGGTACCGGAACTATGAAACACTTGATGAGGAAAGCTGGAGGCTCCCAGTGGAGCCAGCCCATGGAAGAGGACGTGCCTGCTGTGGGCAAGAGGGCTAGAGAGGCAGGGCTACCCAAGCCTTTCAAGTGAAGATGATTCTATTATAGCTCCACGAGGGCAGGTGAGGAAATGCAGGAGTTGGAGTTTGCTCTGCTGGGTATTGATTGGTTTTGTTTGGTTCAATTTTTCTAAGCTATGCTTTCACCCCTCCCTTTCAGAATGGAAATTCTGTTCCATTTTATGTTGAACTATGTAATTTCATTTTTGGTTTCACAGAGGTCTATAGTTAAGAGATTTTCTTTTTTTTTTTTTTTTGGTTTTTCGAGACAGGGTTTCTCTGTGTAGCTTTGCGCCTTTCCTGGAGCTCACTTGGTAGCCCAGGCTGGCCTCGAACTCACAGAGATCCGCCTCCCTCTGCCTCCCGAGTGCTGGGATTAAAGGCATGCACCACCAACGCCCGGCCAAGAGATTGTCTTGAGTCTTCCCCTTTCTCTTCTAGAGACACAGTCTCACTAAGTTGCTCTGACTGACCTAGAACTCACCACGTAGTCCAAGTCAAGCTCCAGCTCACAAACATCCACCGGCCTCTGCCTCCCAAGTGCTAGTATTAAAAGAGTGTTCTGCCACATCAGCATGTGCCTTGAATCTCCTAAGAGACTGTGTACTGTTAAAAGCTTAGGAATGTTTAACTTGGACTAACTATACTTGAATGAGTTTTGCATGAAGAGCTGCTGGTCACATGCCTGTGGGAGTCAGCTGTGGAAAGCTGAGGTTTGAACATGAGATGTCCTTCAAGGGTCATGTGACTTAATACTTGGTTCCCAGCTGGTTGAACTGTTTGAGTCACTGTGGAACCTTTAGGAAGTGGCGCCTCACTGGAGGAAATGGGTTACTGGGGGTTGGCCATGATATTTTGTCTCCCAGCCCCACTTCCTCTTCATTCTCTCCCTCCTAAGTGTGGCTGAAATATGACCAATCAGCTTCTCGCTCCTGCCACACACCTTCCCCTACCACTGCCAAGTGCTCCCTGCCATGACAGATCCTAACCCGCTGGATGAGGAAGACACAGTTAACCTGTGCTCCCTCGAATTGCTTTTGTCAGGGCATTTTATTACAGTGATAAAAAAAGAAACTGAGACAAGTCTGTGAAAAAAAAATTGAGGAGGCTATGATTCACAGGAAAAATTGCTTAACACACAAACATTGTGCTGATAGGTACTAGTGAATACAGGAAATACACCCACATATTAACAAACAGTAGACATTCAGAGAGCTAGACTTCTTATCCTGGAGCACAGCCAGTAACGGATGAGAGAGAGGCAGTTCCATGATAAAAAAGCCAGAAGTGCTTACTCTATATTCACTGCACCAAAATGGGTAGTCACATGTTACTTTAGTGACACTAATGCCAAATTCTACCAATCCCGAAGTTGAAGAGCACAAAGCACATTACAGATCCTGTCACTTGTGTCATTTTAAATGTCACTTTCCTGAGGAACCAAGCAGAACTAAACAGCTTCAGGAAGGTCCCACTGTGATAAAGGTGGGATTTGTACCCAGCCTAGCTATCCAGGTCCAGAAAAAACAGTCACTTCTTACTGTGATAATTGGCTGTGGATAATATTGCCATTCTGCACAGGACCTCACTTCTCTTTTAGCCGCTGACAGAATAGCACTGGCAAGCGGTTATTATCTATTGTCCTCTCCTCAGCCTTTTGAGGCTGAGAATGGCCTTATCTCTGCTTACCTTCAAACCACAGAAAAGACACTACAAAGATCATAGAGGTCCATAGAGGGAGATCTCAACATCCAAGCTTGTGCAACAGTGCCAGACATCTGGCAAGAAACCATACGGCATGCTAGGTTTCAAAGGGCTTGATTTACTATCCATATCTGGTAGTTCAGCCTCACTCTCCTAGAGTGCTCGCTCCTTCCTGTGCCATCATTCATTGCCCACAGTCTGATCTCTGTATTTATGTACTTTATGGACCTAAATTAAACCTCTTTGTGGGTTACTGGAGCATTGTGTTTTGCCATTTTCCCCACTACAAATCTATAGCAATGGAGAGACAGTTATTTTTTTAAAAATGCGCTGGACCTATAAATCTCTTGAGTTGTGCAATGCTGGCTTTACATTTTAACAGGTTGCTCCGTGTTTCTCAGGAGGGGTCTCTGCTTCTCACCCCTGCTTCTTTCTTTACTCCTCTTGTCACAACTGGTAATTAGACTGTGCTATAGCAATGTTGTCCTATAAGGCATGGGGAACAGCTGCCATAACAGAGACAAATGATCTGTCCTGTGCGGAAGGCTAGAAGATCCAGGGTTATAATAACCCCTTGCTTGAAGGGCACCTGCTTTGGGTATACTGCTGATCCTCAGATGCTCTCTGGTAACTTAATTAAAAGTACATTCAAAATTCAAATACATATGGCTATATTGACCATAGTCCTGGCTTTGTTAAAAATATTCCTTTGCTTGCCGGGCGTTGGTGGCGCATGCCTTTAATCCCAGCACTCGGGAGGCAGAGGCAGGTGGATCTCTGTGAGTTCAAGGCCAGCCTGGACTACTGAGTGAGTTCCAGGAAAGGTGCAAAGCTACACAGAGAAACCTGTCTCGAAAAACCAAAAAAAAAAAAAATATTCCTTTGCTTTATGTATTTAAAGTACAAGACAGTAGAACTTCTAACAAACAAGTCACATAACATAAAATAATTTGTATTTTAAAATGTAGTCAAATGCCAAATCTTCCTAATACATGCCTTTTCAGGCACACATGAGTCTAAAACGGGTGTCTATTTGAGGAAAGACATTGTAGAAAGACCTTATCATTGTTACTATTTCAGAAAAATACTGGGTATGATTTTCTCTTCCACAGGATAATTTATATCGTACAAAAGCAAATGGATACCTGACTGTATGGCTACTTATGCTATGACTTCAGATATATGAATGTAAAAGTCCATATTCAATAAATACTCTAACTGCAAAATAAAAATTATGGGTTTTTTTTATAGAGCTCATTTTTTCTCTAAATGAGTGAATCTTTATACCACAAAAGACAAAATAGTGAAACAATATAGAAGAATAATGAACACAATAAAATTTGTTACAGTTTTCTGAAAGTTCTAAGTATTTTCATTTTCATGTATTTTTAAGAAAATTTAATATTCATGTATTAAGGAAACTTCTAGGCCTTTTTGTCTGCTTTGAATTTTGCAGCTATCCAATTTAGCAAAAGAGGCAGATAAATTTCCTCGGAGTGATATGCTTACTAAGGAACCTTTGTTAATGAAGATTTGTGGATTAAAACAACATATTTCAGGTAACATTTCATAGTAATTAACAAGTTATGAAAAAATGCCATGTCCTTAATTTTAACAGCCATCATCTTTTTGTTGAAACAAGCCATATATTGCTTAGCGAATTTTCTTTCTCTTTTTTCCAGATGGAAATATAAACAAATATATATTAAAACTGATTTTCTATAAAAATTTGACATTTTTCCTTCATAACTGTGTAAAGCTCCCTACTGCATAGACCATTTATGGTATTTGCCAACATAGACTTTCAATTACAATATTATGACTGTGAACTTGGCATTTCGGAAATTGCAAGCATATGTGTGTAATTTGGGAGTACATACATTTATTAAAATACCAAGTTTATGGACAAAGTTTTCTATGGAAGAGTTTGAGGGAAACCAGGAAATTCCCCCAAGCTAACACTTGACTGGGTGTCATTTGTCATTACTCCCATTTTCTAAGCCCAGTTTCCTTTGCATACATATCACTACTGTGTTCACTCCAGGAATCAGAAAGAATTATGATACTCTTTTGTCAAAATATCTGAACAAGAAGACCATTGAAACAGAGCTAGTTTAAACATTATTTCTCTATTTATTCCAAAACATCAAGAGCATGGAATCCTTTGGGCCAAAACATGCCTTTGTTTGCATTTCTTTTTTACAATATGGACAGATTTAGCCTGTTGTTTTTCTGAAGATAATGTCATAGCTTTCATAGTTTGAGTGAATATGCCTCGCGTGCTCTTATTCAGACTTGGTACCAGATATATGTCATGTCTATGTTGTGCTGGACATTGCAGGATGATTAGCAGCATCCTTAACTTTTATTTGTAGGTGACCACTGCATCCACCTTGGTATGACCATGACAATTGCATTTAGATACTGAAAAGTCTCTGTAGGTAGAAACAAATGACCGCTAGTACTTCTATACAAATACATTCATCCTACCTGAAAAGAAATGTAAAGGGTATAAGAAGGATAAAGGAAAGAGAGATGAAGACGTTAAGGATAAAGGGGGAGAAGTAAAGCGACAGAGAGAGCCAGGTAGTGTGATCTTTTCACAGCTTCATTCATACTCCCATGTGCTGCCTTCATCCTTCTCAGTTCTTCCCTAACACATAATAAGTTCTGGCATTCCATGGGATAAAAGTGAACAGGAGCCCTGGTTTGAGAGTCTGTTCCTCATTGTAAGCAGGAGTTTCTAATAGTATGTAGTATTGTGGCTGGAAATGAATTTGTGCATACAAAATGTTTAGTAAGATGTAAAATTGATTCATAGCTATGCATCCACACCACTGCTGAAGAGCAAGAATTCTATTTAGGAGTGATATGTGTATGTGTGTGTGTGTGTGTGTGTGTGTGTGTGTGTGTGTGTATTATGCATATATATATGCAAAGCCATAAAAAGATTAAATGTTAATGATTTGCAAGTAATACTACTAATAAAAATTAATAGACTCACAGTGTTAATTTATATATTTAAGAAAATATATCCACATATATCCATGAGTAAATATTCATCTCTGGTGAACTAATTTAATTTATTATGGGATTGTGTGCCTTGCTTAAGTTGATTTTTTAAAAGAGAGTTTTCAGATAGGATAGATTTTTCTCATCATATATAGAATATTTATTAAGTTTAAAGGCTCAGTACTCAGAATCCTTCATACTGACAGTAGTGCTCCATGGTAAAGTGCTTTTGGACTATTGCTGTGGGTTTTCCAGTACCTTTCCTATTCCATAACAGGAAAACTGAGTTCCTTGTTCTTGCATGCAAAGTTCAGCTTTTAGATATTTCATTACGTGAAGATCAGTTGCTGTCAAATTTCTCAGTCTAGCTTGAGTTCTGATGTTTTTAAACTGTCAGTATTTCAGCTAAGAGGAATATTGCTACTCTTGGGAATACCTAAGGGCTCATCAATTCTACTTGACAGGAGTTCCTTCCTGTCCTTAAAGGGACCCTTGTCCAAGAGAACGAAGGTTATGGAAATCCTTATATGTCACCCATTTTACATAAAGTACTCAATAATGTCGGCCAGAAATTTGAAATCTGTCTTTCTTTAAAATTGTCTGTACAGATTTGCATTTAAAATGAAACAGAAAATGGCTAGTCACAAATGATCAGTGCACCTTACATTGCAGAAATAAAATCACCAAGCATTTTTTTATGAATATAAATTTAAACTGTCTCTTATTTTAGGAGAGAAAAATGTCTGTGTCCTGTACAAATGTCTGCCTGGTCACAACCCTTTTAAAAGACTGACCCATTTAATCCAGTACAGAATGTACCTGATGGCCACCTATTTGAATAATTATCTTAAGGAGACCATTAAGAAAAAGGAAGGAACAAAGGCAAATTTACCTGTCCTTACCAATTTCCATATCTCCCTAAAAGCTTATCTCCAAGCTTTATTACTCCCCTTTAACAAATGGAAAGGCAGATGCCCATGGTACAGTTCTTGGTGCAGACTGTCCCACTGCTGGTTTATCTTTAGAGCTCAGTCGGAAGTGTCCTGGCCAAGAGAGCTTGGCTTTGTTAATGAACAGCAGACCCTGCCTATAGCTCTAATTCATATAATTAGAGCAATTAACATTTTATCACATTTTTGCTGATAAGAAATCGCTGAAATGGTTGAAAGACAACAGAGATGAGAGCAACAAGCTTCCTTCCAAGTAATCTAAGAGGACCCCAACTCCAAAATTGATAATGTGCTCTTATTTGTAGCACTGACAGAGGCCGTGGCTGCAACCTATACTGAAAAACAAGCAAATAAGTTAATACTATTAATAAGGACTGTGGTCTTCTGGGTATTCTCCAAAGGCAATGGGGCAGAGCAGTAAGTACTATTTTGAAACTCCTTTTCTACATGAAGTTAAGTATGCTATCTGTCATTATGAAAACACTGTTTTCCCAGGACTCTAGAAGCTGTTTTATCCACATTATCACTAATTAGCTTACTACTTAATCAAGGTAGCATTACTGTCTCATGTACTGAATGAAAAAAAAATCAAGGCTTACTGCGGTGTTTCCACCAGATTATAACATCCAGTGACCTGCCCAGGGTCAGAAGGTCAACAGTGGGGACTGGAAAAGGGGATCTTTGTAAGTAGCCTAGCAAACACAGCACAGCCTGACCTCAGAAGTCTTCTTCCTGATGCCTAGCTGAGTTTATATCTCACCTAACCAATTATTTTTAACTTTTAAGGATCAGGTGAGTACTTACTACCAGATGAGTAAGACTTTCCTGCCTTACATTTTCTGTATTTGGTTACTGAGAGAGGTACCTGTCTGTACCGACCCTGTGTGACACACCTGTGATCTGCAAATCGTGTCATACAATCTCAAACATGACCTTGTAAACTCCTTAGTATCACTGTATGCTTTTCTAAGATTTTATTTTTGTTATTTTTTAAAAATTATGTGCATATGTGCACACTTGGGTCTGGGTTTCTGAACATTCAAGTCAAATTTTCACAAAGAGCAGAAGAAGTTGTTGGTTTCTGTAGAGTTACAGGAAATTTGAGCCACCAAACGTGGGCACTGAAAACCAAATTCGGATCCTTTAATTGAATTGTATATGGTCTTAACAGCTGGGGCATTTCTCTCCAGCCCTAACGTATTTTATGAATGTTTTTTTCTTAAATGAGGACTCCTTGAGCTTACATGTTATAACATTTTACTTCTGAGTCTCATACATCCAACACATAGTCACATATATGATAGAAATTTTATAAATAATTCTTCAATGAATGAATAAATGCAATGTTATAGCAAGATAGAGATAAGCGGTGTGAAGAAATCATAATTTAGTTCAGTCAAGCATCATTAGGTGCCTTGATAGAGCTTCCTACAGTTAAGACCTATTTTGATGATAGATATAAATATCTCATTGTAAAGTATTTTAAGTACGGGAAACAGTTATACAAAAGCCAAATGTCCATTGAGCAATTAAGGATAGTCTAAGAATCGTGTTTTAACTGAAACAAAGTTGGCATTAAAACAAAGACAGGAAGATAAAAATGAAAAAAAAAAAAGGAACAACGTATTTATCTATCAGGAGTTTGTGGTTTGCCCAGCAGGCTTAAACACAAAAATAATAAATAAATTTCATGACCAAATTACAAAATGTTTAGGATGAGATAAAAAATAACGACAAAGTTATTGTTTTAAACTTACTGAATTTTATTTTGGGCAAACTTCAGGCTGAGGTAGATGAGACAGGCAAAACAAGTATGATCTGAAGTTAGCTGGGAGGGAAAACAGAAGTTGACCTGTGTGGTACAGATAAGGGAAAAGAAACAATGTCGTATGGCTTCAGGAGCCTTGACAGGGTCACTATGTGGGCGGTAACAGGACTGAACATGATCAAGAGAGTATCTTGTGAGTTTAAAATGTGATGAGTTCACATTTGGACATGAATTTGATATGCCTATCTATGTGAGGTGTGTGGGAAACAGGCTCCAGGGAAGGCAGTGAAAGTGGGTGTGGGAGTCATGAGCAAGTAAGTGGCAGCTAAGTGCCTAGGTGACTCAAAATTTTGGTAAAGTAAGAAAAGGAAAGCAAAAGAGACCCCGAGAAACTCAAATGTTTGAGAGTTACTGGGGTGCTAGGTGAAAAATTTTGTGATGCAGGATGTTTAGGCATCTATAAGCCTTGAGGAAATTCAGAAGACAGTCTAGCCTGGAGAGTGACATATAAGCAATAGAAATCCTCTGGTTTGGACAAATGATGAAAGTGAAAAGCATCCACCATGAATATCTTTATCTTGCAAAGAACTTGCCTAGCAAAGAATGAGAGTCAGTTTCTGGAGAGTAAAGGTTTTCTTAGCATATGAGGAATGACTTTAGACAAGGTCCCATAGCATTAACTTTGATAGAAATGAATGAAGATAAATAAATGTAGAAAATTACCCTAGCCAGTGTGAGCTTTGAAGTATTTCGATTTATCTTCTTAATCATACATCTAAATTTTCCATTTACACTGGGAAATTGCTTAAGATTGTGCATGTCAGCAAAATGTGGGCAGTCATGGAGCAAAAGAATCCAGGAACACTGAAAAGCCAATGTTTTGCCAATTCATACATGTTTTGGCCAGGTGTTTTCATATGTTTGCATTCTAGAATAATGGGAGGAGAATCCATTAATAGTAAATCAAAATGTATCAATAGCACTGATGCATGTCGCTTACCATAAATGTCAGGATTTTCCATACACTTAGGCATTCCAGAACCAAAGAAGAAAATACATAAGAAAGATATTATTTGTGCATTTTAGATCACAAAATATACTTAAGATAAAATAAACACCAAATATGTTGCCACATGCCTCTAGTCACAGATTTGGAAGGCAGAGGTAGGAGGATTACTACAAACTTGGGAGCATCCTAGATCACATAAGTAATTTTCAGGCCAAATAGATCTACATATCAAGACCATGTCTCTAAGAAAATAAAAATAAATCAGTAAATAAACAAATAAAAAGGAAAGAAAATTATTACTTAGGCAATATTACATTTTTGAACTTACACATACCAGTTGATGAGATATTTACACCTATTTATCTTCAGGGACATAAAGAGAATAAAGTCACTTGAAGACTGTGGTAAATTTCCAATAAACTACTATTCTTTAGAATCCACTGATAGAGAAAATGGCAAGCCAGCAACATCCTAATACAGAAATTTGCCACCTGAACAAGAAAGATGAGCTAAAATGTGTCCTACAGTGACGACCAAGTTCATATGGGTAGCATGTATTTTGCTTAAAAAAGTGTCAAGGAATGCCACTTCTCATATTTGACCAGTAGCAATATCTATTGTGCAAATTATACAACTACCTTTAATCCAGGCTGCAGAGACACAGATTAAATAAGTATATCGCATATCAGCAGCACCTTTATTAATGCGTTCCTAGTAGCAATAAGTAAGTATGTAAATGGTCTTAGGAAGTGGCATCACAGTCTAGTCCAATCAAAGCAGAAGCTTCATGTACGCCATTTGTGGCCTATGTAACCTAGCTGGTAGATCTTGTCATGGTTCTCATCACAACAGAAAGCTAGAGATGTCAGGGCTGAATTGCTGGAAACAAGCCTGAAACTGACTACAAGTGTTGTAGGGTTTGAAGAGGAAACAAGGACAATGCTACACACAGCTTCACATTCCATCTTTACTTGACTGTCATGAAAATATAATAAATAGAGGACAGGAGGAAAGAACAAAATTTGTACGTGTACACACACACACACACACACACACACACACACACACACACACACACAC
>CABHPR010128006.1:23100-47770 GCA_902168415.1 Peromyscus melanophrys
CACACACACACACACACACACACACACACACACACACACACACACACCTGAAAGGTAATGTGCCTTTTTACTGATCTAGGAATCTTGAACAAAACAAAAATGAATGCATCCAGATACTCAGGAACCTAAGTCTAATCTGATTACTAAAACTTTGAATAGTATTTTCTCCTGTTCTTCTTGTGAGTAATTGAAGTCGAATTTCATTCTATTTGGATATTCATCTTATTTTTTTCTTAAAAACCATCAATCTAATTATGAACCAAGATAATCAATTTTCCATTGTTATACTCAGATATTAGACTATTTAATTCTTTCTGAAAACTACCATGTCTAAGAATCTAACTTGATATCCAATCTTTGTGGTAAAGGCAGAAACAATTCTGTTTCAATAGAGGAGGGAATTATCCCTTCTGAAAATGGTTGGTACTGTGTTATGAGCTCACATCTTGGACTGAAAAAAAAATGGAATAGAAGGAAGTGAACCGAATACCAGTATTTGTCCCTCTTTGCTTCCTCACTGTGAGCATATTGTCTCCAGCTGCCCAACACTCCTGATGCCATGCTTTCCCTCCCCAACATGCTGGACTCTATCATCCAACTATGAGCCACAATAAATCTTCTATTCTTAAATTATTTGAAGACAGAAAAAGAAATGTCAATAAAATACCAGCAAGTATGAGTTGAGAAAAGGTGAACCAATGGCTATGAATGGCAGTGATACTAATCAGTATGGCATTCCTCTATTTGTCTACAGCTACTGCTACAGAGTGAGTGTAAAATGTTTCCCACAGGTCTTATATTCGACCTTTGACTTCCAGCTGATGGGATTAGTTTGAGAAATTGCAGAGCCTTTGGAGCATGTGCTTAGGGAACAGGCATTGTTCATTAGGAGGTGGCTTTGAGCACGTGACTCATCATCGTGTCTACTAACATTCCCTGCTACCTGCTTTGCTACCACGTGACAAGTCACTCCGGCTACCACAACCTCTGCTTCTGTCACGCCTGCCGTGACGGAGTGAGACCCTCTGAAGTCACGCGTCTAAATGGACAATTCCTCCCTTAAGTTGTCCCTAACATGTTTGTCAAGGCAATGGCGCAGCCAGGCAGGAAGCAGAAGAGGTGGAGAGTTAACTTTGATTATGATTTTGGATTTCTGACGTCAGTAGGAAGTAAGACAGATGCTGGGTGCTGGAGAATTATGGGATACAGTGACTCAATAAAAGCCTACAAATTTTAAGAAAAGAGGGAGCCAGACGAGGCTCTCAAGAATCTGTAAGCTCATGGAAAACTGAGAACATAAGTAGGTAGGACATTTTTATGTATTGTTGGGATGGTAGTATAGACATAGCATGATGTAAAATTAAATGAGACAATGGCCAATTTACCATGATTCTGAAGAAGATAATTAGTGTGATTAGCTGAGGTTGCGTAGAGAAACATAAAGATTGAGGTATGAGAAACATTATCTGAAAGCATATTGAAGTTAATATGCAACAATACAGAAGTAGTACTGGAGAGACAAAACCATAATAATTGAGAAATAAGAGGGGATGGCTTAAATGACAGTCAATGATGATAACAGTGAAGAACAGTGGATGAAGTAGTATAATGGTGTGAGCTATGAAGTTCATGAAATCTTCATGTGGGAAATCAGAATACTTCAATGATGCAATAAAAGAAAATTATCCCAGCTTCAAGATAAATAATTATAAAACTTCTAGAGAAAGGGAAAAAAAGTACTTTTAGATATGTACAGAGGAGACAGGGAGGTGAACTCTCCTTTCTGCAGAAGTTGATTGGTGAGATGTTTGAGAGATCAAGTGGTGTATATCTGAGTTTTATAAATAATGGACAATGAGCTCCAGAAAGCAGAACAGAATAACGAGGAAAGAAGATAAGAGTTGTAATGTGTAGACTTTATGTGACATTTAGAATCCTATGCTAATGCCAAAAACTGAAATAAATTATATCATGAGGTGTGGTGATATATTGTGTACCCCAATAAAGCTTGCCTGAGGATCAGAGGACAGAGCCAGCCACTAAATTAGACATAGAGGTCAGGCAGTGATGGCACACACCTTTAATCCTATCACTAGGGAGGCAGAGATTCTTCTGAATATCTGTGAGTTCAAGACCACACTGGGCTACATGAGAGAAACAGAACCAGGCAGTGATAACATATGCCTTTAATCTCAGGAAGTAATGTGGCAGGACACAGAAAGGTATATAAGGTGTGAGGAAACAGGAACTCTCTCTCTTTAGACTGAGGATTTCGTAGAGGTAAGAACTTGTGGCTGGCTTGCTCTGTTTCTCTGATTTTTCAGCTTTCACTCCAGTATCTGGCCCGGGGTTTTATTATAAGACCTTTTAATATTCGTGTTACAATGAGGTGTGCTCTGTTTGATTGAAAGTGACAGAAGTTAGAAGTAGATAACTTTGCAATTCTAATACTTACATTTAGTCTCTAATGAGAGGTATGGAAGGTGTAGAGGGGTTTGCACAACTCTGCAGAAACAGTTTCATGTCCCCTGGACTTTCCCTGCAATTAAGTTATCTGAGCTCACAAATCTTTGCCATTTCATTAATATATTGAAGGGTTTATGGTCAATTGTGATCAAAAGAGATATGATAATTTCAACCTTGCAAAGCCCACCATGGCTCTATTGATTATTTAGTGCTACAATTAAATAATTCTTTAATTAATTAAAGAATTAATGTGATTGTGAGGTATGACTCCAGTCAGGGAAGAAGGATTGCAGGAAGCCAGAGGTTGACAAAGACATGAGTGACCATAGGCAAATGAGATATACACTCACATCATAGGCATATCAGTACATACATCCTGGCACACACACACACACACACACACACACACACACACACGGATGCTGGCACACCAATAAATGCAGACTAGTACACACATGTGAAATACACCAAAGGCAAAGACACATGCCTGCTGCAGGCACTTGTCTTGATCTCAAGGGCATATTTATAAAAACTTGACACAGAGCAACATTTTGAATGGAATGGTTTTTTATAACAGATTACATCATTGTTTCTTCTATGCTCCCCAGATGTCCAATGTCAGCCACCACTATCTCATTCATAGTCCCCTGGATGTTCAGTGTTGCCCATTTTTTTTTTTTGGTCCACTATGGATATTCATACTAGCACAGTGTTATCTTAAACTTAATTGGTCCTTAAAGACTGGTTCCCTGCAGTGAGTCTAAGCAGTGCTTAGTTTAGTCTGACATGTTTTCTCAGACTGACAGGCAGATTTATCTTCTGCCATTGTTGCTCTTCCTCTAGGGAAGTTAAAGTAGATACTCTATTCTTTTTTCACCAAGTTCAGGTAACCGCATGGGTCCATGCTGCCTGCTATTGAGTTGCATTCATATGCTAGGACATGATAACCATGCTAAGGGTGGAGAAACCCTGATATCCTCAGACCTCAGTGTCATACATTGACCATAGTGACTGTGTTCCCTACAAGTATTTATCCCATAGGTAAAGAAAATAATATAAAAGTAACTGCATTTTGACGAATACACCGTGAAGGGCTTGAAACTAGCATGAATATTGCAACTCAAAGAAAGCAAGACTTTGAAACATAAAAACATCCACACCCCCTTGGAAGACATGATATTGTTTTTTCCATTCATGATTTAATTTCTCTTAAAACAGTTTTCATCATTTAACTACTCATGTGAAATAAGAAAGCACGGAGTAAATAATTGGGTCATCATAATATAAAACAATTGACATAAGTTGAATCAATGTTGGAAATTATTTTTATCAATCTCTTTTTCTTCACTTCATTCAGGTTAACTCTCATGTGAATGAGAGCTCCTGAAAAGAAAGCTGTGCCTGCAGAGAGTGATTAACTGATTAGAAGCGCAGTGCTGTAGAGAGGTTGAAATCATCTAGGTCCAGAGGCTAATTACCTTATCTTGGGCTAGTTCTAGCTCTCTGAAATAGCCATTACACGTCCATCTCTCTGTTGTGTAGGAGCTAACATCTTGTTATGAGTAGATAAAACTATTATTGTCTATGTCTAAATCATCTAGTAGACCTATTAAAATCTATTACGGTAGTAGGTCACTAGATTCCACTAGCCTGAAAGTTCAGATAGGATCTTAGGCCTATAGAAAATCTCCCCCATCTTGCTATACCTGGCTCTCTCGTGTACCTACCTATCTATTTTAAACTTCCCTCGATTTATTATTTTCTCTGTTCTGTAAAACTATAAATATTCATGAAACTGCTTCCATGCTGTAGTATGGAATTTGGGGTAACTAAAGTCTTGTCTTTCTGGGCTGTAGTCACTCAGAATGGCTCGAAAATTAAATCTCTTATTTCCTTTAAAATAAGAGCTGTGTATTTTGCATTGGTACCCACAAAGCACAAAAAATATCACCTTGTCCCATTTTTTCTGCCCTTTGTTAACTACACTCCAATGTTAGTCCTCAGGACTCATTTGTCAGGCTTCAAATCTATTTTAACAAGGTTTGTATAAATGCTGCCCCTCAACTTCTTCTCTTGAATGTACAATGTGCTATCATTAGTTTTCCAGGCCATCCATCTATCTGTATTCCAGCAATTTCTTATCTTTTTTATCAATTGTGATTTGATAAACACCACCTAGTATGCTCTATATTACTAAATCAGGCCTTCACAGAGGGAGTTTTAAAACAATTTCAACTCAACAGCAGTATCTAAAGTCAAACATTTATGTGAGTTTTAAACATATCACATCAATGGTAGTATTGCTATGTGCTCTTATTTAAAATAAATTCTACTCCTGTTAGATAAGAACAGACAAAATACTCTATTTTCCCCCATATATTTCTCAACTGCATGAGCCTTAACAAACAGAAAAATAAAGTTTGATTTCTGTGTCATCGCTTACTTACTGCTTTAATAGTAGCCAGTTGCCCCTAACTAACAAGAGGACCACTTGCACAGTTGAATAGAAAACAACATAATATATAAAAAGTTGTCCTTGAATATGATGTAAGAACATCTTATAATTTAAGGATTTGGAAAACCTGACATGATTTTCCATTTTTGGCTATGTAGATGGAAATAGAGTTGAAAACCAATCTTTAAAGGGTCCATAACAATGAATTCACTTTCTGTCCTCATAAAAAGAGTCAGAGAGCCTTTAAACATACATAAACTACAAAAATGACATGAAAACCCTCAGAAAGCCCTTGTCTAGATTAGTATTGGTGTGTTCTACACACCTGGTAAAATACAAAAGAATATCAGAGGATTGAGGGACCTAAGTCATTTGCTAACTGATAATTGCCTCTTCAAAAATAATGATTACATATTCCAACTGTATTTGAATAGGAAATAATTGTTGTAATTTAGAGCATTGTTATGATTTGGGTTTGCTTTGGGAATTATTTTTCACTGAAACTTGTATAGGCCTCAAATCATAATAATAAATGAAAATAGGGAAAGTCACACATAAAAAAGAAAATAATATATTGTTTACTAAATAAACTCAGAAAGTTTTAGCAATCAAATAGTGACAGCTTAGATTTCAGGGAGGATGGTTAACTATGAAATAAAGAAATGCAGTCTTTGACTTACTCTCTCTCCAAGTAATTACTTCCTTTTGTGTGAGGATGATAATAATGCAGCAGCATTTTAAAATCGCATCTGGGTTCGTACTATGTTCTTGAGGATTTGTTTTTCTTTTTTTGCCTGATTTGGGTGTGCTGTAAAATCTTGAGAATGGTACAAACTCAAAGACAGTAATTCATGTTTGGCAAATATTACTGACTGCCTTTTGGGAACACTTTCCCTCAATTTCAGGTTCTTATGGGTCCAAAAAGGCCCACCTCCTGACTGGTTGGGCCCTGTATGTATGTTCCTTAAACTAAGCAGCTATATGAATTCAAACATTCTTCTCCTGCCTTGAGGTCTTCCATACCACACCTTCTCATTTAAAATATAAGCAAGGCACACTGGAGGTGAATTTACTCAGCCGACTCCTGAGGAGAAGTATGAATGAGTGAGGTATTTGCATCCAGGAAACTGACACCAAGAAGAGTTCCCCTACAACTTCCCAATCCTTCATCACTCTTCTTACTTTGCCATTACAAATTTTAAAGTTATTGGTGTGAGTATCAAAGGATTCTGTCTGTCTTGTCTGACAGTATATTTTCAGTGTAACATTTTATTAGGACCTGGTCCATTTTCTATGAAGCTCTTGTCACTCTTAAAATAATGGGTTAAAAACAGATTAGTTAACCAGACTTTTGTAGAGTGTACAAAGTGATTAGAAGTAATTAGGTGGGAACTGAATTTCAAAGGAAACTAAAGAACCTTTCCAAGCAAAGCAAATTAGGATTAAGAGTGTACATCAATGGTTGTGTGTTTGGCATGGATTAGATTTGCAACACCACCAAAGGCATAAGTCAAAAATAAAAAGCAATGCAATTGATTGTCCAATATGTTTGGTGAAAAATCCATTGACATGGAAAAGCAAAGTGAAATAAGAAATTTAACATTAGAAGGAAAAGAAAACCAGTAAGCTATGTCTTGGCATATTTAAAGCTTGTTCATCTGGATTGCTTTTTAAACAATCCAGAACAATCTGCTCAAAGGCAATATCAACCACAGTGGGCTGGGCCCTCTCACATGAATCATTAATTAAGAAAATGTCCACAGACATGTCCATAGGAAAATCTGAAGGAGGTAGCTCCTCAGTTGAGATTCCCTCTTCCTTGCTCACTCTAGCATGTGTTCAGATGACAAAATATTTTTTGTCAGCACAAAGACATGCTCGTATCCAAGCAGATTTCATCTACTTTAACATCCCATAATTTAGGCTTTGATATAAGCAAATGTGTCTGCTTCAAAATCGAGATCAAGGAAACAAAAGTAAGTATTTTTCCACTAGGTTTCTGGAAACATTTCAAAGGGAGATGGTTTTAAGGGTAGTGATATTTTAGTATGACTCCATCCTCCTGGAAGGTTTTCAGGCGCTATGACCATATTTCACCATAAGGCCTCCTTGAAGATGGAAAAAAATAGTAAATGGGATGGTAGAACAGAAGCAGGAGCCAACCTGGGGCATACATAGAACGCCTCAGGGAACAACCATCCTATCATGTAGTGCATTCCTCTGGACCCTTTTAAGTGAACAGGAAATAAACTGAGCTTTGTTATAAGATAATTAATTCTACTATTTTAAGTCAAACGCAATTCCTAACTGATTTGACCCAAGTAAACAATCCTACACTTAAGAGCAAAATGTACAAAGTGTTACAGAATTCCGGCTGTGACAGCTAATTACCCAGAATACTAGCTAATAAGCCATCTCTAAATTATCTGGGAGGCATAGTTCACAGCTTCAGAGGTATGGAAAATTTCAGGCTATGTGGGGAAGTGCACAAAACATGATTAAGCAGCAGAAATATAGAACCTCTTAGGCACCATCGGCAGAAGCACAGAGCATGGTGAATTTACAATACAAAATGCAAGGATTTGCACAAAGTACAAATTGCTTCACACTGGCCACATTTCTAAAGACGGTCATTATAAGTTTTCTCTCTGGAGGCATTCCAAACAATGTAGAAATGGCAGGTTGTGGAGGCGATCTTGGGTTATGTCCAGCCTATAGGCTGATGGGTGAACTGGACCACTTCTGAAAGTCCCTCTTGGCCCTATTATCTTAATATTCCATCCCACAGAGTGAAAGGTATTGCTAGGTTGTTATTTTAGTTTTAGTCATTAAGGACCTTTGCTTCCTTTCTGTATATTACAGATATAATAGATAAATAAGAAGAAAAAATTGAAGGCACAAGCACATGTTGTATCTATTCACGTTCATGTCAGACTTTAAGGTCGCTAAAATGACTTTACATTAATTTGACTTAAGATTAGTCCAGATAGTGCTTCTGCTCTGAGAATATTGGAGAGCAGGAGCCATTTATTGAACTGCATAGATTTTTCCTTGGCACTCTCTAGCTTCATACCTGGACCTTAAGTGGGAATATGCCACATTTCAGCTAATGGAGCTGCAAACTTCTCTTTGCGGCTTTTCTTCTGCATAGCTGGCACTAAGCTGACACAGGGACCTAATCTAGAGACAACCCAGGAAACCCAGTTCTTTTCTACAACCATGGCAAGATGTGAAGACATGCCTCCCAATTCCTTGTTCCAGGAAAATACCAATCACTTGATTTCCTGTTTTTCTTAATCATAAGTGTAATTGAGGAAACCATATCAATTCGCCACAAAACCCAAACCTGGGTGATTTGCTTTCATCAAAATATTACTTTAAATGAAGTTTATTGTGTCTTAAATCCAAATACGCAGCTACATTTAGGAAGGTTGGGAAGACATGCATATGTTTCTTTAACTCCACAGCAAATAAAACAAAACATTAATGGTATTTCATGAAACAACTGACACTCTGGGTTCAGAAGTCACCAGACTCACAAAATTCCTTCATTTTCTCCCCTATCAGTTAGTAGACTGAAGTGTTCAGTTGTGATGATGTCCTATCAAGATGCTATAATCAATTGTCTCATTCTCTGTAGCTTAAAAAAAACAGAAATATATCTGTGGAAGCCAGCTTCATATAACAACACTTTTAGTGTGTGGTACATCACTGTTATCGACTCATAGAAGCTGTCGAGGTCCCATTTTCGTGTATGGGAAGGGACAAAAAATTCTCGATCCCTTTTACAAGGTTACTAATCTCATTACTGCTCATACACCCTTAGACAATTTTCAAAGCCTTTTTTTTTTAATCACAACAGAAAAAGTAACTAAATCAGAAAATTCATTCCAGTAAAGGAGGTCATTCTTATGAAAAACTTATGTTTGGTTCTTAAGCTTTTAAAACTCATTTATACTTGGAAATTTGTACAAGAAAAACCTTAGAACAACAGTAATAGGACTGAATGGCTCATTCTGAAAGGAGCATGGAAAAGTAGAATGTTAGGGGGGCATTGACAGTGAAGGTCCAAGTCCTGAGCGTTGCAAGGTAAATTGGATTCTCCCAGGAATTAGACTAAGGGCCATAAATGCAACATATTATTAGTCAAGGATCTGGCTTCACTTTACCCATAGCATGAGAACCTGAGTGAAGTTGAGTTTCTCAAAGACAATGAACTAATTTGTTTGGTAGGGGACATTTCAAAAGAAGAAACCATTGAGATTGTGAAAAGAATTAAATGCTTGACAGAAGATCTAAAATACAGGGAATTTGCTGAAAGGAAAAGGAACATGAGCAAGCTAAACTTCCTGACAAAATTTCCTGCTAAAGTAGCAGCCTGCCTTGACCTGGGCTGGAGCAAAGGTACCCTGAGGGCAGCACCCCACATCAAAGGCTCCAGCTTGGGAAAATAAAAACGAATTTGGAAAGAGTCTGGACTGAAAATGCAAGTGCAGTAGTGCCCTGATCATGGGAAACAACTACCTAGGAGAGTGTTTCCAGAGTCAGCATCCAAAGGTGTCAGCCTACATCTGAGATGGAAGTAGAACTTGACAAAGATCTGCATTTTCCTGGTTTGTAGCTGTGAAAAATATGAGCTTAAGGAAAGCATGGAGTCTTGCTCTCCAAATTCACAGAATAGCTGAGGCCAGGCAGTGTGTGACAGGGTCAGGGTGCTTGCAAAGAGGCTTTTAAAGGCCATTCAGCGAAGCTTAAATCGCAGTGGAGATCACAGGTTATTGGAAATATCAAAAATGGGATGTCTACTGAGGCCTTGTGTACTGAATGTGGCAAAAATTGGAGGAATGAAGCTCCCAAAGCCCTTAGGAGCCCACATAATTGTATTACCAGTCCCAATTGTCAGAGATGGAGCTGCCAGGCTTTATGTTTGCTCTGCTAATTTTCAGTATTGTTTTGCTTTGATCATTATTTTCTATACCCCTATTTTCACCCCTTGGAATGGAGATGTTTATTATGTCCCATTATATATTAGAAGTAGGTCACTTGGGTGTGATTTTATATGTACTTACAGTTAAGAGATTGCCTTGAGTTTCAGATAAGTCTTAGACTTTGTTTTTATAAAGGGTTGAAACTATAAAAAACTAATAGGGACTTTTGAATGTTCATAGGCTGCATCTTATTTTATAAGAGGGCCACTAAATTACAGACACAAGTTATGGAATATTCTGGTTTAGCAGAGACTTTTTTGGAGTGTTAGGATCACAAGAGGTTAAGTTTCAATGATTAATATTACTGTTAACAGGATCTAGAGTCACTTAGAAGACACGCCTCTGGACACACCTTGAAGAATTATTTAGATAAGGTCAGTCTCTGGACTAGTCTGGGAGATGTTATCTTAACTAGCTTAGGAGAGGTTCAAAGACCTACCCTAAATAGGGTAGCACAATTCCCTGAACAGTAATCCTAAACAACATAAAAATGAGGAAGGGATCAGAGCATGAACATTTATCAGCACCTTCTTCTTGAACGGGGATGAAATATACCAGCTACCTCACACTCCTGCCTTCTACTATTCCCTGCCATAATGGACAATACACTATAGATGGGGTCCAAAATATACCGTTATCCCTTAAGTTTCTATAGTCATGGTATTTAGTCACAGAAACAGAGATATCAACTCATCTATAAAATCTTTAAGACTTTCCATAATTCCAATTTTGTCTCAGCAAATTATAAATCGTTCTAAATAATTATAGGTTAGTTCTTGACATAATGACATTATGTTAATTTAAATTAAAATTTTAAAGCATTCTTCAGAGGATTTTTATTTTTTTCCAGATCATTCTATGAATGCTAAATTCCTAAGTCTGAGAATCACTGCTTTTTCTCAAGGGGATGGAACACTGAGTCAGATGGTGACATTGGACTATGCATGCTTGTTATACATTTGTTCAGTTTGTTGTTCACTCAGCGCATTGTTTTTCTTTTCCTTCAATTAATAAAACTGACAGGGAATATAGCGTTAGTTCAAAATTATCCCTCAGTTGATTTCCTCCTCATCACCTTGCTGGTTGGACATTGAGTTGGGAAGGATGCTGAAGCATGAAGATTTAATGTACTTTCCACTAGAGACAACTAGCAAATGAAAACTCAAGGTCATAGTTTAATCCCTGCTCTTAAGTGGTGTTCTGTGTGACTCCTGAGGATACTGTTCAATCTCAGCATCCTGCTTGAAATCCTTGCTCTTTAGAATATCATGCTGTGTGTGTCAGAAATGCAATAATGAATCACGGGAGATTTGGCCTCACAGTTTGAGGTTGAGAGGAGAGTTGAGGAAAAGTTTCTTTCAGTTTATACTTTTGAATAATATTGAAATAAAGCCAATTATTTTCCAAAGTTGAGGAACAAGAGGACAAAATTTAAACATCATAAATTAGTACTTTAGTAGCTTACCAAGGCTGGGACTCTGGTGGCTATAAATAGTAAATCTATCTTTCAAATGATCAACTTTCATCAGAAAAAGGATTGCCTGAACAGGACAGCCCAGGGCTCCCTCCTTGACCTTCACTTAGGTGTTCTCCATCTAAGTGACATATTAAACAAAAATACATAAGGTGGAGGCTGAGCAACATCAGAACAGAGGACTGCTCAGCTCCTTGTCTTGTGGCTATAAAATGTACTTATTTTCCTGCTAAGAATAATCAACCCGACTTGCACAAAGATGAGAATACTCTAGCCTCCATCTGCTCAGTATTTAAACACAATGGGATAGCACCCTTATAATTCCACTGTGCATACATTCTAGTATCACTTTTTTTTTTTTTACTTTCTTGCCCTTTTCTGTTTTATGCAATGTGTTTTAAATGGACTATGCTGCATGCATCATTATTCTAATGTAATTTCTCTTTGTCTGCTAATATTTCTTTTCAGCTTCAAGGTCATAGGTCTTCATTTTTATCCCTTCAGTCTTTATTCTTTCCAAAGAACCCAGAGCTCTCCTGAGCATCTAGTGCTCATTCATACTTTCATTTACAAAACATAGACCCCTGGGTTTGAATGCTCATATTTTCATCATTGGCATATACAATTCTTGGAGTGACATGCAAATCAGCCACCAGCTCTGTTGGGAAATCTCTTTGCATTCCTGCAAACAAAATTCGATACTCCTCATTGTATTCTTCCTCAGCAATTATTACTTCTCTCCATTATACCACATAAACTCCATGAAGATAGAACATTCTATATTCCCAGTTCAGATAAATGTCTGGAATATTGTCAGTGCTTAATAAAAGCTTAACTCAAGTTAATGAAGGAGCTAGAGGGAGTCTTTCACTTTTTTACTGGTACATTTTAAAACCTCATTTTTGTCCATATATAAGTTGTTATATGTTATAGCTTTTTTTCCATCATATCAGGAAGAGATGCATGATAGAAGTATAAAGATAAATAACCTCTCCCAAAGCTTATGAATATGCATATGAGTTAACTCTTTTAAAAATGGTGAAAAAAATAATATTTCTCTTCTTTTAAGGAAAGATTCGCAAGGATGATAAAGCTGACTTATCTGGTTTATTTTGTTTTCCACATTTGTCTCTTTATCTCCAATTTGCCATATAAGGATCAAAATGCAGAGCCTCAGAAATACTGGGCAAGGATTCCATCAAACCACTAGGAAAGTCTTTAAGAATTCTAGTGAGTTTGGTATATTTGGAAAATGCCCATAATAATAGTTTTTCAACCAGGGACCAGATGTCCACATCAAAGTCATTATTTATTCTACTACAACAGATATAAAGTAACAAGTACAATGTACATTTCACTGGTGTAGCTGTGACACATTTCTTAATTATATATTTTAAAACAGAATTTAAAATACAGACAATTCAGCAACAATTGGAAGTATATGATACATCAGGATTCTTATATAGGGTAAAGACTGGATCAAAACATAGAAATATGTTACTATAACTAATTTGAAAATACTATTTTAAGAGAGAGATAGAATCTGAAATGATTGGTGCGTAGAGATCTAGTTTGATTGATACAGCACTTAGGTTAATCTCCAGAATTGCAGAAAGGAGCTGTAGAAGACCATGCAAAAGACAAACAAATAAATAAACACAAATATAAGGAAATCATCATATGATGAAATATTTTAATTAGTTTATATATTTTATTTTAAAAACTTATAAATTTATAAAATTTAATTAATTTAATGGATATAAATGTTTTTCCTGCAAGTGTGTTGCAAGTATGTGCACTCAATGTGTGCCTGATGCCTGAGGAAGTCGAAAGAGGCATTAGATACCCTGGATCTGGAATTATGGATGGTTGTGAAGCCCCATGTAGGTGCTGAAATTGAACGCTGGTCATCTTCTTTCACTGAATTGAGCCATCTCTACAGCTCTGTCTTTTACTTTAGATCATTTAAAAACAATTACTACATTGATACATCTTTTTGCTTTTTTTTTTACAAATGACTTTTTATTTAAATAATCTTCAAGATTGGTATGCTTGGAGAGAGATTATCAATTTAATATAGCATCAATATTAATACAAGATGTAAATTTATCAAAAAGAATTCCATTGGATGAACAATAAAGAATAGTTAATTATCCTTTAGAATTATGAGTTACATTATAAGGTAATTAGCAACCTTTCCCCAGCACTGAGCTAATTGACTAGCCAAGTGTCCCAAAAAGTCAACATTTTTTTTATAGATTGGTATAATTTGAATGCCAGCTAGGCTATATGTTTCAAAAATAAAATATGCTTTCTGCAGAACCTAAAGATCTAAGATGATCCACAGGCCTAAGATGGTAGGAAAATAGAGCCAAATTGATTCCTGAACCTTATGCTATGCTGCCTCACATAGACCATTAGCTTAGGAACCCTACCTGATAAATACATTTTCAGAAGTCACATATGGATATTATCAATGAGAATTCCTAGAAAGTAGCTGCATCTACAAAAACTGACTGATTAGAACTGCAGTTTTGTGGAGAGGTTGGGTTGCTTCAGGTTCAGAGGCCAATTCCCTTCTCTTGGTCTAGCTTTAGTACTATGAATAGCTATCCCTTGCACACTTCTTTGCTAGCACTAACATCCTATAACTAGCTGATGGAAGCTATTAACTTAGCAGAGCACTATTGCATGCCCAAACTCTATGAATGTCATCAGAGGGCATCTGAAGCCTACAGGAGAGCGTCTTCCATCCAGCTGCAAATGTCTCTCTGGTGTTTCCACCAATGTATTTAAAAAAGGTCTTTATTTATGCCTTCTTTGGTTTGTTACTGTAAAAATTTCATGAAACTGCTTTTACATGGGACCATAGAACATTTCAGGGTCATGGTCCCTCAAATTTATATCTAGAAGAAACTGCCTCTTTTTCTATTTAAGGTGAGAGCTGCATTTTCCACATCAACAACATAAAAGCATATTTTAAATTAAACAGTACTTATAGAACTATAACTCTAAAATAAGCATGCACACTTCTATACATAAATGAATATGCATGTTTCTATGTATATCCATGCACAAAGTGGCTATATGCTAGTAAGTTTTCAATAGTATACAATCCTAATTTCATGTATCTATCATTTTCCAGTATATACAAAATTACCTACTTTTGAAGACTACATATTGTGTACATGTGTGAAAGAATACAAAACTCCTTTAATATGCAAATCTTATGGATCAATTGACATTTATAAAAATGATGATTTATTGAAAAATTATTCTTTCTAGGGATTGTATACATGTGTTTATATGTGCACACACATGCTTGTGCATGAACTAGTGTGGAGGTCAGACATCATTGGTGAATGTCTTCCTCAATCATTCTCCACTTTATGTTTTTGTTTTTGGGTCTTCTTTTGAACTTCAAGATCATTGATTAAGTTAGACTGTTTAGCCAGGAAGCCCTATGAATCCTGCAATTTTTCCTCCCCAATGTGGAGACTATAGGTATACATCATTGTACCCTGACATTTTACAGGGTGCTGGGACTTGGGTAGCAAGGTCTTTGTGCGGCAGCAAACATTGTGCAGGCTGAGCCATTTCCCAGTTTCTTTGTTTCTGGGACTAAAGTTGTTCTGGAAATCAACTGGTATCAAATATCATAACCTTTTATATAATTTAATTACTAAAATTAATCTCTAAGAAGAAACTTGAACCTGAGACAGACTTTAAACAATCTTACCACTTTACCACAACTGAGCACAAAATACAGAAAATGTTTATGAACCAGAAGTGGTCTGACCACACAAGCCCAGGTCTTTAAATCAGACTCCATTTCCTTCTTCACTATAGGCTTTTTGTTATTTGTTTGTGTCTCTGTGTTTGGTTGCTTTGTTGATTGCTTAATTAGAGACTTTTGGAAATAGAATCTTCTCTGTAGTCCAGGCTGGCTCCCAAATACACCAGTAGCTCTACCTCCACTTTTCTGTGATTATGTCTGTTACCATGACTTGATTAATTAAAAAGGTAGATTATTGAATCTGCTTTTAAAAAGGAACTACTTGTTTTAAATATTTTACATTGGATTGGATTTTTGTATATTGTATACAAATTTTGTATTGGACTCACCAAAATAGAATAAATAATGAATTATTTTCTCTGAATTTGTCAAATGTTAATGGTCATCATATATATATATATATATATATATATATATATATATATATATATATAATGGAGTTTTTTGTCTGTCTCTGTCAAATGTTAAGGGGCTAGACTTGACTGTATGTATTGTATATACTTATTGTACTTATTGGATATAGTTTCTCTTATATTAGTTATAACCTTCTTTTATTAATTTAGAAAAAAAGGGAAAATGTTTGCCCTACTAAAACATATCAGGGAGTCAGAGAACAGAACAGCCACTAGAGTAGACGTAGAGGCCAGACAGTGGTGGCACACACACCTTTAATCCTATCACTTGGGAGGCAGAGATCTATTTGGATCTCTGTGAGTTCAAGTCCA
Source organism: Peromyscus melanophrys (assembly GCA_902168415.1). NCBI lineage: Eukaryota > Metazoa > Chordata > Mammalia > Rodentia > Cricetidae > Peromyscus > Peromyscus melanophrys. The sequence goes on from CABHPR010128006.1 coordinate 39,005, forward strand.
CACTAGAAACAGAGCCTGGGAGTGGAGGCACACACCTTTGATCCCAGGAACTAGAGGCTTTTAAGCTTATAGGATTTTAGCAGCAGTTCAGTTGAGACCCTCAGGACTCAGAGGATTTCAGTCTGAGGTTTTGTGGAAACAGGATCTGCTGAGGAGTTGTCAAGGTGAAGTTGGCTGTGGCTTTTTCTGCTTCTCTGATCTTTCAACCTTCACCCCAATATCTGGCTCCAGGCTTTTTTTTTATTAATAAGACCTTTTAAAATTTGTGTTACAATGACTAGCAATCTGAAAGCTTTTGATTCTTCATGTCACTTGAGTAGACAATAATGATTTCCTATCTCCATCCCCCATGGTGGAAGCCACAATACCTGTGAATTGGTTTTATCTAATATTATTTCCACATATATTACATTCCATATTTTTGTTTTGAATAGTTAAAATGGTAGTAGAAGAAGATGGATTGATAGAAGAGTGGAGATAAAAATAACTTGAATGTCTCGGTTTCTTCCTGACCTGTCTCATCTTCTTCCTTACTACCCTACATCCCATCCTTTCTAGTAGGTTTAAACTAAATCTTAACAGTTAGAAGTCTGGGTCAGAATTACTGGGAATGCTGACTTAGCTCCAGCCTCAGCCTTCAGTAGCCATAGACCTAATTGTAAACCTACTCCTAATCCTATCTCTAAACTTAGCACTGATCCTAACTACAACCTCAGCCCTTAACAGAACTCTAGCCTCAGTTCTAACCCTAGCACCAGCCTTAATCCTAACTTTAGCTCTAAACCACCCTGATCTATATATAACACTTGTCCTAAAACTAAACCTGTTTTAAAAGTGGCTGATAAAACAACAAACCAAGATAAAATTTTCCATTCTTAAATATGAGGACAGAATATTTGGGCCGGGCGTTGGTGGCGCACGCTTTTAATCCCAGCACTCGGGAGGCAGAGCCAGGCGGATCTTTGTGAGTTCGAGGCCAGCCTGGGTTACCAAATGAGTTCCAGGAAAGGCGCAAAGCTACACAGAGAAACCCTGTCTCGAAAAACCAAAAAAAAAAAAAAAAAAAAAAAAAGAATATTTGGGCTTATTTTTTATTTTTTATATTAATTCTGTTTTAGGAATTTGAAATATATATGACACTTAAGCAAGGGGGTTAAAAGATTACTAAATTTCCAATAGTGAATCGTTATAAAAAATAAAAGCTACCATTTCCCTTGTTCTATTCTGAAAGAATTTCTTGGTTACAAATCTCTCCAGGATGTTTTAAAAACACTTCATCATAAGACTTAAGTTCTGTGGATAATGAAACAAAAGATAAAAAGGCAGCTCTCTATTTTAAACGTTGTTTAGTCTGTACAGTCAATGTATTTGAATTTTTGACAAGAGGTGGATGATGAAGGAGCATATACTACCAAGGCTGAATCCCAGCATAAGTAAGGATCTGGTGCAATTAAAAATTAATGCTATTATTTCAATGAAATAAATGTTCATATAAAAGAACATTTTCATGTATTTCTGGATAAATACACTAATTATGTGTATAGTAGGCCCAAAGTACCCAGAAACAGGATCAGAAAAAAAGTGAAAACTTGCAAAAGACTTGTGTGGCATTTCTGTGCATACACTGGGCTTGGGAGGTAATTATTTCTTGTCAAAACTTTTCATTTCTTAAGGATTTCAACTCCTTAGCTATTTAATCTTCCTGGGTTTAGAAAGACCCTAACTATTTGATGAAATGAAATTGTATGGATTACATAGTTATGTTTTTCTGGTGACATGGAAATTAGATGAATTTTCCTCAGTGATTTATAGAGTGTTGATATTTTAACAGAATAGGAACCGATTATGACTGAAGAATGCCGTCCCCACTTGGATCCATGTGCATTGCCTGCTTGTGCAGCTAATGTAGTCTAACTCGGGCTAGAACTGTAAAGAATTTCTCTTTCAAATGCCCAACCAAAATGTGGACATAATCAATTATCCTAAGAAGGTTAAATTTAAGATTGCATTTTTATATATGCTATGGTCTGATCTCTGTCAGTTCCTTCTAGCACTTTCTGTGCCTGAATACAGGTCTCAAACTTTAATACATGCCTTTTATTGCTCCTACACTTTAGATAGGGAACTATTGCTACTACTTTGAAATATTGTGTAGGAAGAAATAAAATTTTGAAAATATAATGTGGTTACTTTACCAGTGCTTATTGTTAAATATTTTACAAGAAAATTCCTGTATATAACTATACTCATATAAAAATCCATTTTTCCATCAATTGGAACCAAATTATGGAGATTAAAATATCTGTGTTACAGAAAAATCATTAATAATAGATATTTTTTCATTATTTTGACTAGAAAGGAATTGATTTCACCAGGAGACATTCAGAAAACAATTCACTAAACACAAAAACATTCCCAAGACCAGAACATAATGTTCAAATCTTTAAGCTTTACTTATTATTAATTTTCATAAAGACTACAAATATCCTACCAAATGTACTTTGAATCATTTATTAGAAGAAAGAGCCAAATTCATTTGTGAGTCATGGCTGAGGCCTTGTGTGTAATTATTTAAATTAGAGTACATGCTCTGAAAGCAACAAGCATTTTTTTTTTAAGACAGCATTGCTAGGAGAAGTAATTCAGAAGGAAGTGCTCAACACAGCAACACACAGTGTACTTAGCCACTTTTTTTCTTATTTTGTGTCTATAGCAGAAAGGTCCCTAGACGCTTGATAGGGATTGTGCTTGGAAAACTTTCAGAAACTATGTATTCATCAATAATGAGCAAGGGAGAGGAAAACACTCTTGAGTGTGGAAAAAGACTTCATTCATGCAGAGCCATTGTGCTGACAAATAGCCACTTTTGCCTCTTTAAGACACACCACATGCATTATACAAATCTAACGTTCTCTGATGTTTTTTGTCCATGTCTCGGAGTACCATCAGTTACAGACGGTTCTGAATTTATCTTCTCTATGAAAAATACTTTTAGCCACTCAGTCTAGAATGGCATATCTTTTAGCCTTGATCCCACTCTTCTATATAATACATCACGGAGATGCAACTGGGAGAACCTTGTTCTGACAGAAACAGAAAATCCAAGTTTACCTGCATTGTTTATTGTGTCTGAGTCCACCCATCTAAAGTCCCTAAGTGTGAACATTCCAAAGAGATGTAGATAGTAGGTTCCTCTGGGACAACTAGAAATTTAATGCTTGTGCCTTTTCCTACATCACTTCCTCTCCACTTTTACTATATTATATTTCTCTTCATGTGTGTGTTTACATATATAAATGTGTGGATCTGAACATCTGCCATTAAATTGCCTGGAGCTGGAGTTACAGGCAGCTGTGAGCTCCCTAACATATGCGCTGGAAACAGAACTCACATCCTCTCCAAGAGTAGCCAGCATTCTTAGCCACTAATCCATCTATCCAACCCTGTCTCCTCAGTTTTCTAAAACCTCCTCTATTCCATGTGTCTCACTAACTCTAACATGGGGGCCATATTCTTGCTTACATCCTGACTTCAGTGACCTATTGTGGAGATGTTTGATCCTGTGCTTCCTTTCCGGGGACAGCTTGCAACCAAGCTCTCGGTGTAGAAGTCAGACTCTGTCCCTGCAATCTGTTTACAAAGCTTCACCCGTGTTTAAAGGTCCTTTCATATGTGTTTCTCTCCTTTCTATCCCTACCAAGGGTCTCCAGTATTTCCTTTTGACTGATCCGGAAGGAGTGGATGTACGGCAGCAAAAGAAACGGTGGCACCTCACATTTGTCACCAGCCTTAGTGCGTTGCTTCCTACCAGATAGTGGATAGCCATGTTCCGACACCTGGGGGGAGGGGGCTGGTACTAAACTACAAGTACAGAGAATACGAGGTTTGGAACAAGTCCCTATAGGTAAAGGCATCCACAGCCCGCCCTGGACCTGGCTTTTGTTCTCTCAGCTGGGGTAGAGCAATTAAGAATAGGGACAGACAGATGCGGGAGGTTTCTTCTTTTATCCTGGGCTGTCCTGATGCCCCAGAACTGCATAGGGCTCTTATGCTCCTTAGTCTCATGTTTCATTCCCTGCAACCCACACCCAGGTTTTAGAATGTCCCTGATCCACTTACATTTTACTTTCTCCTTATTTCAATTTTTTCTCTCATATCTTTGAAGAAATTATAGTCTGATATTTAAAAACACATTAAAATTGCAAGAAAGTTAATAGTGTAGTAGGACAGAACTAGTATTAAAGAAAATACTTCCCACGAGCTCATAGATTCAAATATAAAATTGTAGGAGCGTTCCTGCTAATATTTTGTTTAAGACAAAGATGGAATAAACAGACTTGTGGGCTGTCAGTCTACTGTGATAATGACTCCTCACTCTCCTTTGCTCAAAAGAACAATTTTATTTATGTGAGGTAGTGTTTTTAAATCCCAGTTTCCAAGTCTGGGTGTGTGTTTGTTAACATGTTTTTCAAGAAACTGTGGTAATTATACCTTTGAACTTTATGCTGAGAGACTGGAAATAAAACCTATTCTCTCTCTCTCAGCTACATCTACAGTTGAAAGAAAAGGAGGGGTAGACTTCTCTTTGAACTTTTATGACCAGACACAGTTGAGTGTTTCAATTCCATTGTCCCATAACAGACTCACCCTGGCAGTGCACTCCCTCGTCAAAGCCGTTGGGACAGTCTAACACCCCATTGCACAGTTGTGACAAATGGACACACGTGCTGGCTCCACGACAGGCAATGTGGTTCAAAGGGCACTTGATCTCCACCTCCTTGGGACCTATAGGTGAGAGGAAAGAAAAGACTGTGTTTTAGCTTTATTTTTTCTGAGTGCAAAAAATTAATAATTTTAATTAGAAAACAGAACTGCAGACACCAGCACCAGAGCTCAGCTCTGACTTCAAAACATCGTCTTAAAAGGTTTACAGCACATGAAATTGTGCACATTTTTTCAAATAATTCATTGAAACATAAATATGCTTCTCAACCATTAAAACGGCATGGATTGCAAACCCGAGGATTGGTTTTCTCTGTCTCTTATTCCTAGATAAATTTGGTGAGGATGTCAGACTTCTTCAGAACTGTGAAAAGTGGCTACTGACATTTTTTCCCCCAAAACATCATCATAGATTCAATTTGAGTACCAAATGAGAGCTGTTATCATAGTTAAGTAAGGAATGTTCTAACAGTGAGAGCTGCCCTTTATAAATGCCTTCTTTTGTGTTGTAAACTTTTAACAAGGAAGGCCGACACAGTCACATTGTACTTTCACCACTTAGATGAGACAAAGAAGTAACGAAGAAAAAACCAGGGTCGTGTGAAATGAGGAAAAGTGCAGAAGAGGGTGCTTTTATAGAATAAGAAAACAAAAAGAAAAGATGCATTGCACATTAAATGTACTTTTAAATCCCTATCAAGTATAAATTAGAGGTCTACGTGATTCATTTGACTGAAAAAAAAACCCAACTATTTACCTCCAAACATTTTCATTTTGGCTTACATAAAAATGACTCCTAATGACTTCTCCTTATACCTATAGATGAACGCAGCTTTCGATACTCCTCAGAGGTGTTCCTTTTGTCATTAAACGATTATTAACACAGAGACTCACACTTGGCACAGTGCAAAGAATAAGAGACTACGGAATGCTCAGTCTTAAGTGGGGCGTCTATATCACATTCCTCTCTCCGAAGGCTCAGGAGTCACAGTTGAAGAGGAAGCAGAAAGAGTGTCAAATACAAAGATGGTGGGTGACTACAAGAAAATAGTCTCCCAGACACAACAGGACAACAACTGCACTTGTGAACTCACAGTACTGTGATGGCATGCACAAGACCTGTGCAAACTGAAACCAGAGCTAATTGAAGCATGGAGAGGGCTGTTGGGCATGAATGTCCACACCTAGTCATCGAACTACTCGCAACTGATAGCCACTAGGATAAGCAGAGTCAGTTCTATTTAAAGGTATGGCCATAGAAAGTTGACGATTCTCCAGTGGAAGACCACTTAGCCACAAATATAGGAGCAAGATAAATTGGACTTGAGGAAGAAAAAAGATACAATATTGAGTAAGTAGGGAAGGGGAATGGATCTCAAAGGAATTGGAAGGGAGATGAATATTATCAAAACACATTGTACCAAATTATTGAAGAAATCATAAATATATTGTACATTAGTTGAAATGTTGCTACTAACAGGTTTCTGTGCAATGCTGAAGTATATTTATATAATTTCTTCCATATAAGTTTACTAATTTGCAATATACCTATTGCCAAATGTGAAATATATTTTATTGTAATAATTCATTAACTCGAGTAATCACTATTTCTGTAACTACCTGTTTGTTTCAACTGTCTGTGTATGGATATATCTCTATTCATAAAAACAAATGTGTTTGAGTTCAGAACAGATAAATGAAGGTACGTGAAGCATTGATTCTCAAAATATTCCAAGTAATAATTATAAGGTTAACATAACACAAATTAACTTAAAATAAAAATTATGAAGCTATAAATATATATGGTTAAAGTTATAAAGTTACTCTTGAAAATTGTTTTTCTTTAAAATTTAAAATTAGGCATAAATATCAAACTGGTGTTTAGGCTAGTGATGTATAGTGATATTTGTGTAATTCCAAATGAGTATATAACATAGGGAGGTTTTAAAATTTTTTATAGTAAGAAAATATAAATGAATTAGTAATTAAAAAATAGCAACTATTACCAGATGTGAGGGAAGGGATGGCCAAACTTCAACCCACAGCTCCAGGGAGGCTAGCTAACAGAGAAAGACCCAAGGAGGGACACATGGATGACCCAGCGAAGGAAAAGTGGATGAGATGTACATGAGCAGACTGGGTGTGGGGGGTGGCAGAGGGCGAGGAGTGGGTAATGAGAACATAGGGAAATGGGAGGGTCAAGCTGGAACAGGGACAGAGTGGGAGGACAGGGAGGGAGATACCATGATAGATGAGGACATCATGGATAAAGGAAGAGGCAGGGTGCTGGGGAGGCTCTCAGGAACCCACAAGGATGATACCACCTTGGACTGCTGGCAGTGGTCCAGAGGGTGCCTGGACTGGTCTACTCTGGTGACAGGTCTAGCAAATACCCTAACTATCATCATAGAGCCCTTGTCCAGTGACTGATGGAGGCAGATGCAGAGGTCCATGGCCAGGCACCAGGCTGAGCTCTGGGAATCCAATTGAGAGAGAGGAGGGATTCTGCAGGCAGGGAACATTGAGATCATGAAGGGAAGAAGTGCAGAGATGACCGGCTACACTATTGGAAGCCCATGAACTGTAGACTAGTGGCTATGAAGCCCCCAGGGGACTGGACTAGGCCCTCTGTATATGGAAGACAGTTGTTTGGCTCGAACTGTTTGGGGAACACCCAGGCAGGGGCATCAGGATCCATCCCTGGTGCATGGGCAGGCTTTTAGGAATCCAGTGCCTGTGGTGTGGCGCCTTGCACAGCCTTGATACAGTGGGAAGGGGCTTGGACCTGCCTAGGCTCAGATTGCCAAGCTCTGCTGACTCCTCATGGGAGACCTTGATTTGGGGGATGTGGAGATGTGGGGTGGCTTGAGAGGGAGGGCTGGGAGATGGGAGGAGGGAGGAGGTGGTGTCTCTGGGTGGTATGTAGAGTGAGTAGAAAATTTCTTAATAAAGAAAAAAATTCAGTTAATAAAAGAGGAAGTTTTGGAGTTTTATAAAAAAAAAATTTGACCTTAAAAATAAATAAAATGTTAAAAACAATTAAGGCCACAGCTATTAGTACAAAATGCTTAACACCAGAAACTAGGACAGTCTTATCTTATGATGCAGCAAGACAATGACCTAAGCAATCTGGCAAAGGATCTGGAGCAGCTTCTCAACCAATGAGTCTCAACCACGGGGTTTGGGGTCTCTGAAAGGCATTTTTGCAGGGGTAGCCTGGAACCACCTGCATGTTGGTTGTTTGCATTGAGAAAACATCAGCAAAACTGAAGTTGTGAAATAGCAACAGGGAGGATTTTGTAGTTGGGGAGTCACCACAACATGGGGAACTGTATTGATTGGTCAAAGCATTGGGAAAGTTGAACCGCTGGCTCAGAGAATGCCTCTCCTTACCTAAGGCATAGTCGTGCTTAAGAATGTATGCCTAGCCCCCCTGTCTCTTCTAACTTGGTTAAGCTTAGGCTATTTTGATAAACCGAATCATAAAATTAAAAAAAAAATAGCAATTGTTCAATGAAAAGTAATGCCTGAGTAGGGCAATGAAAGTTTGGCCATCTATTTTAAGATAGCCATGGAACTAGAGAAGAATGCAGCAAATAAAGGCACACTTGGCTCCAGAAGTAAGGCTCATCATTTAAAATTGCAAAAAGAGAGACGTATCTTGATTATTGAAAAACAATATATAGAACTATGAGACTCTTAGCACTAACACGCAGGATCAAGAGAGAAGCTGGTCAGAGGCAGGGAAATGTGTGTTTTCCTTCTACACCAGCTTGGGGAGTCTCCACTCTTGTTTCCTTTCCACTGTTTCCATGGGAACAAGAGCTTGGCTGGCTAGCCTTCCACCCTTCTAAGACTTTTATACTAAAGTACATTAAGATAGTCATATCAAAACGGAGGTTCTTTGTAGAAATGGCACTCCACTTTGAGAGTTAAGCACACAATGGTGAAATAATATCTTAAATCCTTTGATGAATGTCAGAATTATTTAATTGGAACAGAGCAAAATCTACACACACACACACACACACACACACACACACA
>CABHPR010128007.1:5071-19258 GCA_902168415.1 Peromyscus melanophrys
GTGTGTGTGTGTGTGTGTGTGTGTGTGTGTGTGTGTGTGTGTGTGTGAATGCAATTGGCCTTGGAAGCCAGAGGTGTTCCAGTCCCTGGAACTGGAGTTTCAGACAGTTATGAGCTGCTTGGTATGGGTGCCAGGAACTGAAGCCAGGTCCTCTAAAAGAACAGTATGTGCTCTTAGTTGTTAAGTCACTTCCCTAGCCCCTGATTTCTTTTATTTTGTACCATATCTTTCTTCTTTTCCAATACAATATTTTTATTGATTATTTTGGAGTTTCACATAACGCTCCCTGACCACATTTACTTCCCAGTCCTCCGAGGACCACTCCCCTCCCTTGGGGCATCCCTCAAAGAAAAGAAAAGGAAAAAAAAAGAAGAAAAATACCAAAAGGAAAGCTGAGTCCTTCCCCACACCAATCCTTGTCGGAAACTATCACAATTTTTTTTCTTTTTCTTTCTTTTTTTTGGGGGGGGGTGGTTCAAGACAGGGTTTCTCTGTGTAATTTGGTGCCTCGAATTCACAGAGATCTGCCTGGCTCTGCCTCTCTAGTGCTGGGATAAAAGGTGTGTGCCACCACCGCCCAGCTCCTTATCACAATTTTTAAAAGTTCTCTTCAAATACCTTCCTGTCTAGACTGTTTCTTTTGTGGGGGTGGGTTGAGAGTGGTGAGAAGAGGATGTCGCAGAAGCCATACATGTCTCTCATTCTCAACTGTGAGTCTTCAGTCATCAACACCACTGCAAAGGAAGCTCCCCTGCCATTTAGAGTCAGAGGCTGCCTGGATCATGGACTTCCATATGGTTTCTAGTGGCAGTACTGATCATAGACATCAACACAGCCTTTGGTGGTAACATGGGCCACAGACTTCTACATGGCTCCTTGCCTCATATATCTTTCAATATATTATTATATAATTATCAGAGAATCATCTAACATGGAAATATATTTGATGCTTTTTTATAAAATGTGTTAGCTTTCCATTGCTAAGATAAAATTTCTGCTTGCCATTCCTTCACTGATATCATAACCCAGTTTCTTTAAGATTCCAAGGGTTGAAGAACAGTGTTTCCAGGAATCTTCTGATCCTTCATTGTCACAATGGGACTTCTGAGACACACAGCTTTATGTACTAAACAATTACTGGGTTCTCAGTCTCTGCACTGTGTGACAGCCAATTAGATTACTCCAATTGCATTGTGTAAGCCAATCTAATAAATCCTTTTAATGTATAGTTATTCTATTTATTCTGTTAAACCAGGGAACTTTCCCTATGTCAAAGTTTTTTACCCCGATTCATATCAGCAAAAGCCTTTTTTTCCCCCATGTGTATTCATTTCAAATAGCAATAATGAGGCATTTTGAAATAACAGTAATATATTCTTTCACAGTTAAAGGGCTTTGCTCCATCCAAAGGCTCTACCAACTGAACTACATCTCAAATATTTGTTATTAGTGTGTCAGATAGTCACAGGCTTGCATCATGGAATCTGGAATGTGGTGATATTTTAATTGTGCTTAAATGTGATTTTATTTGTATGTTAATAAATAAAGTTTGCCTGGAGATCAGAGGTCATTATCAGAGAGCCAGGAATCGAAGTCAGGTGGTGGTAGCCCACGCCCTTAATCTGACCACATGGCAGGCAGAGCCTCTGTGTGGCCAAGGACACAGCCAAGCATGGTGACCCTTGAGTCTTTAATCCCAGTACCAACCATAGAGACCAGGAGTTCTGTATAGACAGGCAGTGATGAGGAAGTCATGTAGCTGGGCTTAGAGCCAATGAGAAGGCAGAACAGAAAGGCAATAAAAAGACAGGTCACAAAGGAGAAGGTCTATCTCTCAGGGGAAGGACAACAGCGAGTGCTAAGCTAAAGGGAGTTGTGGCTCTTGCTCTGATCTCTTAGGCTTTAAGTCAGTATTTGGCTCTGTGTTTCTTATTTAATAAGACCGTTTAGAATTTTGTCTACACTGGAAGACTAGGCTTGGGAAAGTGATTATTATCCAACATTCAGATTATATAGATGAAGCCTCAAAGAATTAAAGTGTGCTTCTTGATGCTTGCAACAGCTTCAAGAAGCAGAGGCCAATAACATTCCAGATCTTGCTAAAGGTCAAGGACAAATTACTTCCTACTATGTTTCTTGACAAAGCCCTTGCCTTTGCTCCATGGCCAAAAGGGCAAAACAGTATGCTGAGTGGAATCATTGCAGAATACAGACCTGGATGGTTAAACAATTCTCCTCCCACAGATATCTAAACTTTAACCCCCAGAACTTGTATGTGTTCTCTTTTACATATACAGGCTGAATTGAGCCATCACCAAAGATACTCTGTTTGGTAAAAGCAAATCTGGATGTATAGCTAGCAGTTATGCCAACATAGAATAAGTTAAACTAATAGAAAAGTGAGATTCTGACAATAGGATTCTACGTGTGGGTTCCCTCCAACCACCTACTGGTTCCCAGTACTGCATTTCCCTTTCATCTATCTGCCTTAACAGACTTGGTACTTGGAGAGGCATTGAAGTGAAGCTACTGGCAAACTTTGAATGTGCCTAAGCCATGTATTGAATATTTTCTTAGCTTAATATGTCTTATTTCTTTAATTTTACACAGCTTTCTTTAGGCAAAATTGACAAATAAGATAGTGTTATGGTTTGAATGAGAAATGCTCCCAATAGGCTTGGTTATTTGAACACTTGGTTCACAGTCAGTAGCACTGTTTGGGGCAATTTAAGTGTTGTAGCCCCGCTGAAGGAAGTACATTACTAGGGTAGGCTTTAAGATTATATAGTCTCTGTGGTTATACCTATCTAACCGGGCTTTCTTTTTCTAGTCATGACCCCTTCAACCTATTCCAGGATCTTTGGAGAAAGATACAAGGGTGTGGTGGGAATTTGCTCCGCCAATGACCTTGGAATATCTGGCCAGATAGAGACATGATTTTTTTCTGAATATCTGACTACCTAAAACTAAGGAGGGGTGCATGCTCTCTCTCTCAAAGTGGTCAGAAACCAGTTGGCTGGTTCCATTCACCCCTGGAAAGAACAGAGGATGACAAAGGCTGTTTACTTTGCTCTGTATCCATGAGTGTATTTCTCCCTATTTTATATCTTAATAAATCCACTGATACCCATTAAAAAAAGATTATATAGTCTCACGCCACTTCCAGGTTATTCTGCTTCATGCTTGCAGTTAAAGATGTGATCTCTCAGCTTCCTGATCCTGCAGCCTGATACTCACTGCCATGACTTCTTGATATGATTAAGCCTCTGGAACCATAAACCAAGGGAAACTCTTCTTCTATAAGTTGCTATTTCCACAGTTAATTAGTGTTGTTCAGTAAATATTCCCCATTCTACCCTATGGTAGCCAGTATTCTGCTCTGTCCTATAATTTAAATGGTTTGGGATTGTGTGTGTGTGTGTGTGTGTGTGTGTGTGTGTGTGTGTGTGTGTGTGTGTGTGTGTTATCATGGCTTATATGTCTTTCTATGTCAGGTTTATTTCTCTTAACAGAGTTCTGAAGACACTTCCATATGCTCATAGATTACAGAATTTTCTTCTTATATGTGAGTGAATACTATTGTTCACATATCCCATGTTTTCTTTGTTCATTTGTCAGTTAATGAATTCTTAAGCTATTTCTGTGTCTTGGTTATGGTAAAAGAAAAAATAACTTGCAACGGATATAGGATTGTAGATACTATTTGGTATAATGATTTTAGTCCTTTTGCATGTATGCCTAGAAGTAGGATTAAAATATGCAAAGAATCTCATTTTGATTTACATTTTCCAGATGATTAGCAATGTATGACATCTTCTTATAAGAAAATATTAAATGAGATTCTTTGCATATTTTCTTATAAGAAGATGTCATACATCACTAATCATCTGGAAAATGTAAATCAAAACCACAATGTAACATCAACTTATTTCATAAGGATAGTTTCTACCAAAAAGAAAACAGAAAACAGTATTAGTGAGGAGCTGGAGAAAGCCTACCAAACTTCTGGTGGAAATGTAAGGTGATGTAGTCATTATGGGAAACAGTATGGAATTTCCTTAGAAAACTAAACATAGAACTACCATATGATGCAGGCATAAATTTAAACAAAAAGAAATCCTACAATGTCAATTGTCTCTTTCAATGGCTTTCCATCTTTCCTTTTTCTTTTGTGTCTTTTGAACCTTCAAAGGACAACTTGTAAGAGTCAATTTTTTCTTTCCATCATGTAGGTCTAAGAGATTAAACTCAGGTTGTCAGGCTTGGTGGCAAGTGTCCTTACCCACTAAGCCATCTAACTGGGCCTTGTGAGTCACATTTTTCAATAGGGAAAGCTAAAAAAAAAGGAGCCATGCAAGGCATTTGAGATTCTAACTTTGCTACTATTGTTCAACTCTGAAATATAGGATAAGGAATGGGCTTGTGCTTCTCATAGCTAAATGAAGGATGCTTTCTCCACTATTCCTACATTCTGACCTTGGTGAAAGAATGAAAGAAGAGGCAGAAGAAAAAAAGAAAACATGAATGTACAATGTGTAGGATTGTGTTGGGTCTTTAACCTTTTATGGAAAGCTCACAGAAATAGCTCATTTGAGGGAATAATTGGCTAAAAGAGTGATGAGCAAACTGATTCAGGCTGGGGATAGCTAGCAGGCCTCTCTCTCCCTGATTGCTCCAGAGAGTCAGGTACTACGGCACAGTGGACTAATCCTAACAACCACTCACTGCCTGTCTTTGGTGACAAACATTAGCAAAAAGATTGTATTAATTTATTTAGATTGCATGAACAAAGTATCAAACAAACTAGGCAGCTGAAACAGCAGGAATGTCTTGTCTACTAGTTATGGGGGCTCAATGTACAAAACCAAGATGGTGGTGTTGGACCCTTGCTCTTAGCATGCCCTTATCTTGACTTCTGATGTTTGTCTGTAGCTGAAGTTTTCTCCAGTCCCACCCAGGCCCGCAGCCACTCAGACCCATATAAACACACACAGGCTAATATTATTGAAAACTGCTCAGCCATTAGCTCAGGCCTACCACTGACTAGCTCTTACACTTAAACTCAGCCTATTTCTGTTAATCTATATGTTGCCACATGTTCCGTGGCTTTACCTGTGTGCCCTTACATGCTGCTCCCTAGATGGCGGGCTGGCATCTCCTCTCTCAGCCTTCCACTTCCCAGAATTCTCCTCTCTCATTGTCCCACCTATCCTTCCTGCCTGGCTACTGGCCAATCAGCATTTTATTTATCAATCAATCATAGCAACACATTCACAGCATACAGATATCCACAGCACTTCACCTTTTCTTTTTTTTTTTTTGTCAAAAAGGAGGTTTTAACTTTTTTCCCATTTTTTTATTTTATTTTATAATTTAATTTAATTTTACATATCAGCCATGGATTCCCTTTTTCTCCCCCCTCCCCCCTGCCTTCCCCCCAGCCCACCCCCCATTCCCATCTCCTCCAGGGCAAAGACTCCCCTGAGGATTGAGATCAACCTGGTGGACTCAGTCCAGGCAGGTCCAGTCCCCTCCTCCCAGGCTGAGCCAAGTATCCCTGTATAAGCCCCAGGTTCCAAACAGCCATCTCATGCACTAAGGACAGGTCCCGGTCCCACTGCCTGGATGCCTCCCAAACAGATCAAGCTAATCAACTGTCTCACTTATCCAGAGGACCTGATCCAGTTGGGGGCTCCTCAGCTATTGGTTCACAGTTCATGTGTTTCCATTCGTTTGGCTATTAGTCCCTGTGCTTTTTCCAACCTTGGTCTCAACAATTCTTGTTCATACAAACCCTCCTCTTTCTCGCCAATTGGACTCTTGGAGTTCCACCTGGGGCCTGGCTGTGGATCACTGCATCCAGTTCCCTCAGTCATTGGATGGGGTTTCTAGCACGACAATTAGGGTGTTTGGCCATCCTATCACCAGAGTAGGTCAGTTCGGGCTGTCTCTCAACCATTGCCAGTAGTCTATTGTGGAGGTATCTTTGTGAATTTTTGTGGACCTCTCTAGCACTTTGCTTCTTCCTATTCTCATGTGGTCATCATTTATCATGGTCTCTTCAGAGTAGATTTTTTTTTAATGCTGAATGCTGTTTGTTGAGGGAGGGAAGAGGTCTTAATTACAGGCTTACAGCACAATGGGAGAATTCCGGAGGGCCAAAGTTCGCTACCGATGTTTTACAATCTTGCCTCTAAGCTGTTAATGTCCATTATGCAGGATACACAGACAAGGAACTTCCCTTAAGCCTTCAGGAGGGTGGAACTCGGCAGGGAATTAGCATAGGGAGGATATCAAGGTCAAGGTCAGCAAGCAAGGCAACAGTTACCCAAAACAGGGGCCAGGACCCTTCAGGTCCCCCTTTTACTAAAAAATGAGCCTCTGACTTAGGTTGCGTGGGAAGTCAGCAGGTCACATTACCCGTCATGGAGACACCTGTCCAGGCCACACAGGCACTCTGTCTTAGGTTGGTGAGTGCCCCCCAGGCATTACCCTTCTCTGAATACTCATTATCATACAGGCTCAATCGTGTGTGAGCTGCAGGGTTAACTGCTGCCAAAGATCTCAAAGTGGCACTGGGCTTGTAATCTGTGTGTTTGACACAGAAAAGACCAACAGAGGTCCTGTCCAACCCGTAGCCAGTAGGCAAAAGGCAAATGAGCCATTCCCTTCCTTAACAAGCCTTACTGTAAGTTGGAGTGGAAGGTTTTAACTTTAACATAGTAAAATTACATATAACAAAACAATTATCAATCAAAAATTACAGTTACAATATCTAGTCTATTTATAATATTTAATCTATTTGTATTTGGCAAAATTAAAGAAGATATCATATCTATCCTTTATTTGTGAGTCTAAGGTTTCATATCTAACTTATCTTTTATCATAACTAAGGAAATTATAACTATCTAGTCTTCAACTACATCAAAAACCTCAAAAGGATATAATATTACCTGAGAAATGGGAGAAGGACACAAGCAACTTTTGGGAGTCTTTCAAGAGTAGACAGAGACAGCTGGCAGCCTGGACAGTCATCTAAAGTTCCTCTGTAAAGTTGGGGCATCTGTCTTCAGCCCACAGGCCTAGAGTCTCTCAGTCACTTCTCTCTGTGTCTTGTAGAATGTCTGGCAGTTTCCTCTGTGAAGCAGGAACCTGAAGGACAATTTTGTCAAGCAAAGTTCAGTGGTCACCTTCTTATGGGTCAAGCAGTCTAGGCAAGAACAGTTTCTTGCCCAAGTGGCTATTTTTGCCAAGGTGAAGATAAACTCCATATGGAGTGTCTTTGATGTCCATCCTCCTCTCTGAAGTAAATTGGTGTTGCCAAGAGCAGACATGTCTTACTGTCTAGAAAGTCTAAATTTTTAAAATATTTTAAATGTCATATTCTGTAGGTCTTTGAAGTGTTTGAATCTATCTGAAATATATCCATGTATACCTGGAAAACTTAACTAACATGACTACAAGTTTGACTATGATAGAAAACTAATTATTAATCTATATTTCTTAATTATCCATTACAATTTAAATGAGTTGCAAAAACATAATACCTTAAACAAGAGTAGAAATATACATATGGTATAACAAAATTAACTTTAAATTTGTATTAATAAACTAAAATTCATATCAATGTAAAAAATTTTAAACAAGTTGCTCTTTAAAAGTAGTTTCAACACTCTATCCTTTTATCCTATCATATCTATATCCTATATTTCTGTATCATATCCCCCTTTCTTCTTTTAGAAAGATATTGACTATGGCCAATAACAATTTGTAACCAACAACCTGAACAAAGGCAAACATCCATAATCTAATTTTTGGGAATGTGGGCATAGTTTTCTAGGCTACTTCCTGCTGGATGAAAGCGCTGTATACTTATGGGGACATAAAGAAGATTTTAGGATTATGGAGTAGTCCGTGAGGCTGTATTGTCTGAGCTAATTGCCTTGAAACCATTCTGGATATTGGATCACCTATGCCATGGTGTCATCAGAGACCTTTCAGGGGGTTTTGGCTGGTCAAACCTGATGTATCTTTTTTTTGTTTGTTTGTTTTTTTTTTGGTTTTTCAAGACAGGGTTTCTCTGTGTAGCTTTGCACCTTTCCTGGAGCTCACTTGGTAGCACAGGCTGGCCTCAAACTCACAGAGATCTGCCTGCCTCTGCCTCCCGAGTGCTGGGATTAAAGGCGTGTGCCACCAATGCCCGGCTAAACCTGATGTATCTTAATCTGGAACAAATCCATTGCCTCTTGCTTCCTGTGGAAACAAAAGCAGAGACTCCTTTCCAAAGCAACATATCCTTAGATGCAAATTTTGAAGTCAAGGTAACTTTTAAATATACATATTGGTTTAACTGAGCATTCTTTATAATCAAATGTCTTTCTGCAGTTAAAAATCCCAAAGACAACACAATCCAGATTCTCTGTGTGATATCCATCTTTATGTGACTTATTTTTTATATTACTTTTACTTTCTCTTTAAAGACTTTATTTTTTAAAACCATCTATTTCTTTATATAACTCTATATATTACTTTTTTCTCTCTTTTAAGCCTATGTACATTTTATACACATTGTAAACTGTTTAGAGGTTTAGCCCATCTGAATCTTTCTTATTGTGAATCTATTGCTTTAAACTGTAGCATTTCTGCCCACCTCAGCTTCCCAACATGGCAGAACTACATTTACCGCCAGCTCTGGGAACCACCAACTCTGGGAAGCAGTTGCTCCCATCAACTCTGAGAAGCAGTGGGTCTATGCTTCCATCAAAGCAGCATGTAGCCCAGAAACCTTTTTTTTTTTAACTAGCAAAAGCTATATCCACCCTGCAGCATACTACACAGCTTGGAATCTGCCATGTTGCATGCAGGTCAAGCCCACATGCCACGAACCCTCCATAGAGTAGCTCAAGCCCACATGTTGCGGCATCTAGCCACCCGCATGAGACATGAAGTAGGAATCTGGTTTTACCTCCATTTAGAATTGCTTATTAAGTATTCTCAGGTTTTAGGTGGAAACTCAAGCCATTGCTCGCCATTTGTAGCTGAATTTTTCTCCAGTCCTGCCTGAGCCCATAGCCACTCAGACCCAAATAAACACTCACAGGCTAATATTATTGAAAACTGCTAGGCCATTAGCTCAGGCCTACCACTGATTAGCTCTTACACTTAAACTCAGCCCATTTCTGTTAATCTATATGTTGCCACATGGTCTGTGGCTTTACCTGTATGCCTATTACATGCTGCTCCCTGGACAGCAGGCTGGTGTCTCCTCTCTCAGCCTTCCACTTCCCAGATTTGTCATTTGAGACATTCGTTCAGTACAATCTACCTCTGCCATCACATTACATTCTTCCTACATGTGCTCACATAACCACCTTCTTATCAGAATACTAGTCAAGCTGGGTTGACTAGTATAGGGGACCACCCTATACTACTACAGCCTTATCTTAGGTATTAATATTGCCAAAAGCATCACTTCCAAATAAGGTCACATTCTGAAAGACTGAAGACTAGGACCTCAGCATATCTTGTTGGGAAATCACAATTCATCTGTAATAGAGGGTAATTAGGATCATTAGGTACGAAAAGTTCTAAACGGAGCATGCTAAAATTTCCACCATATGCTCTATTGGTGGGTCTCAAATGGGCTTAATTTCCAGACCCTATGTACCCCAAAGGCATTAGGTGGTATATGGAGATACTTTTCTTATCTAACCTGTAGGGATTGTTACAGATAATTCTGATTCTCTATCAAGAGTGATGAGATTTAGAATCACTGTGGACAAAAACATCTGAGCATGTGTATGAGGAAATGTCTAGAGCAGATTAATTAAGGTGGGAAAACCCACCCTAAATGTGGACAACACCATTCCATAGGCTGTAGTCCTAGACTTAATTGGAGAGGAGACCAAAAAAGGGATCTGAGCACAAGTATTCAACTCTCTCTGATTCCTGACTGCAGATGCAATGTCATCACCTGCTTAATGGTCTTGGTGCTATCCTCCAACCCCTTGCACCTACGTCCCCATGCCATGATCGACCCTATCTTGTAACCAAGCCAAAACAATATTTTCCTTCCTTTAGCTGCTCTTGTCTGGCATTTTATTATAGCAACAAGAAAAGCAATTAACACAAGGTTGCTATTCTCATTTAATGGTACAGAACCAGAGGTGCTGTTAAACATCCTACAGTGCAGAGAGCCTTAAGACAAAGAATCACCCTGCACAAAATGTCCATTGTGTCCACATCCAAACCTCTCCTGCCTCCTACACTGTCCCATCAGAAAAGTGTATCTCTTAGTCTGACCTTTTCCCAAAGGGTGTTCTCCTTCTCCCTTTGAGGAGCCACAGCTAGATCTTTAACTTTAAGTCTCAATTACTCCCCTCATTTTCAGACTTCCCTATTCAAGACAGGGTGTTCAAACTGGTGATTTCAAAGGTTTCTCCATCTCTCTTGCTGCTTGGTTCCTGCCTGCCTGCTGAGCCAACAGATGAAGTTGCAGGGCTGCTGGCCTCTCTGCATTTAATCTTGAGCCTCTACAGCAGCAGGGAAGATGGCAAATGTTCAATAGCAGTTGTTGGCAAAGAAGCACAGCAGTGGCCAGACCCAATGATATCACTGCATGCACAAGAGCCACTTTATCCAATTTCTCCTGCATGGTCAGATTTGCAACCAGGACAAAACTCTCTACTGTATGTGGGTTCTGAGGACATGGGGAAGCAAAGTTCCATTTTCAATCTTTGCCCGGATTTGCTGGGATCCATTTTTTCATTTAACTTCTGTTATTAATATTGGTAGATTAATCTGATCCATGAAGCAAAATGGGGGGGTGGATTTATGGGACAGTAGAATATGAAGCAGAATACTTCCACAAGTGTGGTTTCATCTCAAGTAAAATGATTTCTGCATTGATCGGTCTCTGATCAGTAAAACATATATAATTTAGCTGTCTAGTTTGCTAAATTATACTAATTAATTAGTGATTGGGTAATATTCAGAAACTATTTGTTGCTGAATAATTTAAATCCTTCTGGTTAAGAACAAAATATGATTTCTATCTGCTTATAGTCTTTGGATTTCTATTGTTGTCTTCAATTGTGATTATTGTTTTTTAGTCAAATAGCTATGCTTTCAGATTTAGTGCTTCAGCCCACAAGTTTTGGTTGGTGACATTAAATAGTTAAGGCAGTCTTGCATTTAATTCCAGAAGAAATTTCTATTATCAAGATGTATCATTGTGCATTTCCACTCTTTATGGAACTGGTTTGTGTTTGGGACTAGAGAATTGACAGGAGATTCTTGTCACCATCTTATTTTCAGGTCAACTAAATAACTGTGGGCAGGCATTTGCCTTGGTTAAATATCAAGGGGCCAAGCAGACATAGCTTGACAGGACATTAAGCCACTTGCATACTTTGACAGGAGCAAAATATTCTTCCTCAGCAGCCTCTTTTAGTGACCTAGCTGGAAGAAATGGTTTGTCATAAGGCTGGAGCTTATCATTAGAGCCAAATCCTGGTACCATTCCCTCTAGCTAGGTCCCAAACCCTAAAGGATCCACAAGCTCCCGAAAGATAGCCACCAGTTGGAGAACAAGTATGCAAATGTGAATTGGTGGTGAACATTTCACATTCAAATCATAATACAGCTCAAGCACTAAGCTCATGCCTCCTCTCTCATGCTTTCCACTCCCTAACATAACCATTCTGCTGAACTGGCATGTTGAATGCTGTTATTCTATTTTCTATGTGTATGTACTATACAGAATATATACAACTTCTCTAGGTAATTGTAATTATAGCTGGCATGAAATTGATCATTCCTACATGTCTATGCTAGGGAAGCCTTCACACTTGTACACAAGAATATATAAACATTATAGAACAACAAATTTTAGTACTGTATCAAATAGACCACAAATTATTGACTGTTAATAGTAGGAAGGAGTAAATAAAAGTGTGGTTTGTTTGTATCAAAGAATAGCATATAGATGGTAAGATAAATGGAATAGACCTCCATATACCAACCTTAACACATCTGAAATGCAGTATTGCATGAGTAAAACAAGTTGTTTAAAAATATATGTGTAAATGATGTAAATATTTCTAGATCCCATCTAACCTCAATTGGCCAAGTTTATACAAATTTAGTTGAAAATTATAAAATGAATGTAAAAAGAGGCTTTAAAAATATATGTACAGGGGCCAGTCTAGACTACATAATGAGAGCCTGTTTCTAAAAATACTATTTAACAGGTATTATTTTTTTTCTTTTTTAAAATTTATTCTTTGTGTCTTGCACATCATGTATCTCCATCCCATTCATTTCCCCATCTCTTTGTTTCCACCCTCTGACACTGTAACCTCTTCCCCCCACAAAAAAATAAAAAATAAATAAAATAAAATTTAAGAGGAAAAGAAAAAAGGAGAGAAGAAAAAATCAATCTGGTCACGAAAGCCGTAGTGTGACACAGTGAGTCACGCAGTAAACTCTTTTATCCATATATCTTTACTTGCAAGTGTTCATTGCAAAGAGTCATTGGTCTGGTTCAAAGCCTCTGGTTTCTGCTACACTATTGATGCTCTGCCCTCAGTGAGGCTCCTCTCGGTTATCGTGCTGTTGCCCTGTGTTGTGGAAATCCTGTGACTTTGGGTCTGCATTAAGATATATTCTTATCAATTTTTTTTTCTAGTTTACAAAGCATTTTCATGTATGTAATCTCATTAATAAGGACCAATGAAAAACTGATGATACTGTTATTAAAGGTATTCTTTCAGATGATATACTCACTCAACCCTTAATATTCTGAGCTAGGATCCACAAATAAGAGAATGCATGGTATTCATTTTTGTTAGCCTGCGTTACCACACCCAATATTCCGAAGTTTTCAAAGAAGCCAGGAAAATAGAATGGTACTGTAGCATGAATCTTAGAAGGTCTTATTAATAAAATCAACCATGAGCCAGTTATTGGGGTGAACACTGGAAGGTCAGAGAGACAGAATAAGCCACAGCTACCTCACCTCGCCGGATCCTCAGCTGGTCTTGTTTCCTCAGACTGGAGGCCTCTGAGTCCTCATCCAGGATGGGTCTCAGCTGAACTGCTGCTAGAAGCCTGAATGCTTAACCAGGCCAAATGCTTCTCCAGGCCAAAATGCCTTTAGTTTATGGTCCTCACGCCTTATATACCTTTCTGCTTTCTACAACTACTCCCTGGGATTAAAGGCGTTGTCTGGCTATTTCCAATGTGGCCTTGAACTCACAGAGATCCAGAGGGATTTCGGTCTCTGGAATGCTAGGATTAAAGGCGTATGCTACCACTGCCTAACCTCTGTTTAATATTGTGGCTGTTCTGTCTCTGACCCCAGATAAGTTTATTAAGGTACACAATATTTTGGGGAGGTACTATTGGGGGAGGGAGGAGAATGAACTCTAGAGTGGAGGACAGTAGGTGACAAGTGCTACAAAGGGAGTAATGGGAATAATAGCGGGGTGGGCGGGGGAGTCTTTAACTGGGAAATTGGGAGGAAAGTTAATGCATGATAAGGGAGAAAAAAGATGAAATACTGAAGATTTTTGAAAAAGTCACAGGGAAACATTATTTTATAAGCTTAACTAAAACACACACACACACACACACACACACACACACACAAACACAAACTCTTGTAGTTTCTCAGTCCCACCCAGTCCCACCTGGGCAGCAGCTGTTTTTATAAAACAATCATTCAGAGATTTAACATTAATTACAAACTGTTTGGTCTATGGCTCAGTCTTCTTGCTAGCTAGCTCTTTCATCTTAAATTAACCCATTTCTATTAATCTATGTATTGTCATGTGGCTGGTGGCTTACTGGTACTTTCACATGTTGCTTCTTGGCATCAGCTTTGACTCTGCCCTTCTCCCTATATCTATCTTTCTTGGATTTCCCACCTGGCTATAACCTGTCTTGCCATAGGTCAGAGAGAGAGAGAGAGAGAGAGAGAGAGAGACAGAGACAGAGACAGAGACAGAGACAGAGACACAGAGACACACAGAGAGAGAGACACAGAGAGAGACACAGAGAGAGAGACAGACAGAGACAGAGAGAGACAGAGAGACAGAGACAGAGAGAGAGACAGAGAGACATAGAGAGAGACAAAGACAGAGAGAGAGAGAGAGAGAGAGAGAGAGAGAGAGAGAGAGAGAGAGA
>CABHPR010128007.1:19268-55852 GCA_902168415.1 Peromyscus melanophrys
AGAGAGAGAGAGAGAGAGAGAGAGAGAGAGAGAGAGAGAGAGAGAGAGAGAGAGAGAGAGAGAAAATCTTAGTTAGGAATTCTTTTGTTGCAATGAAACACCATGACCAAAAGTGA
This sequence comes from Peromyscus melanophrys, assembly GCA_902168415.1. Taxonomy (NCBI): domain Eukaryota; kingdom Metazoa; phylum Chordata; class Mammalia; order Rodentia; family Cricetidae; genus Peromyscus; species Peromyscus melanophrys. Next base: position 19,385 of record CABHPR010128007.1, read on the forward strand.
GTTGAGAGGAAAGTATTTACTTAGATTATGCTTCCATGGCACTGTTCATCATTGAAAGAAGCCAGGACAGAAGTCAAACAGACCAGGAACCTGGAAGCAGGAGGGGATGCACATGCCAAGGAGGGGTGCTGCCTACTGGCCTGATCCTCATGGTTTGTTCAGCGTGATCTATTATAGAACCCAGAACCACCAGCCCAGGGATAGAACCACCTACCATGGGCTGGGCCCTCTCACATCAATCACTAATTAAGAAAATGCCCTACAGCTGGATATTATGGAGGCATCTTCTCAATTGAGGGTCCCTCCTTTAGGATAACTCTAACTTGTGTCAAGTGGACATAAGACTAGCACACACACACACATACGCACACGCACACGCACACACTCGTGCATGCACACACATGCACATGGACATGGACACATGCATATGCCCATACACTATCTAACAAAAACTCCATTTCCAGGCATGGGAAACCTCCCCTTGAGTTGTTGGTTAGAAGAATACAAGAATCTTCCAAAATGATATGGGCTATTACCATTGCCCTTGGTTGCCTCCCAGAACTTGAAGGTAAGACCCTAGTGCTGAAGACACCAAACACTTTGAACACAGGACTTGGAGGAATAGACCTGGAACTGACCTTGAAGTCTCTTCCCCAAGGACTGACTCTCATAGTATTGGAAGGTGCTATGCAAGTTGCCAAGAGAAAGGAGCAACTAGTAGCCTTACTTAGCAGTAAAGTCCATGAATCACAACAATGACTGGACCAGCAAGTTATCCACAATGGTTCAATGGCATTTTTATCTTGGTAGTAACCAATAATTGTTTAATTGGTCTTAAGGCTTCTCGATGGAAGGGAATCTGTGCCTGGCACTGTAAACTTAGCTAATTACCCATGCTGGAAATGTAATATACATGAAAGGGAAACCTACTATTACCACATTCCCAAACTATTATAATTTCTAATTGTATTCTAAATACTTGTGGTTATACCACTCAGCAAAGTAACTTCTTCTTGAAGCAGATGAAGACTATTATAGAAACATGCAACTGGTCCAAATGCAAAGAATAATATTGTAGGGTGCTCAACCTCAACTGATGTATCTGTGATGAAACCCCTAATTCTAAGGCTCATGGAAAATTATGGAAGAAGGGGTAGAAAGATTTAAAAAGCCAGAGGACCAGGATATCTGATGCTAGACAGGGACCCATACATATGACAGAGGAAATGCCCCCATGAAATCTCAACAATATGGTTTCTTGAACAAGAACAGCATAATGATAACACTAGTTAATACAGCAATGTAAATCAGGAAAATTCTTCAAGGCCTCACCCCTAGAATAAGGTGGTCAGTGGCTGCTGAGAGAGGGAGAATCAACCTCTTCCAGGGATGAGCTCCCACATAGTTTGTTCAATCCCAAGTAGTCGGCACTCATATATGTACATACTAGCAACATTAAATCAATCAACTAGGTTGTGAGTGTGTGTGTGTGTGTGTGTGTGTGTGTGTGTGTGTATGTGTGTGCATCCATGTATGTATGTATAATTAAAGAAGAGGACATGAATTTGGGAAGGAGGCAGAGGAGTGGGACATGAGAGGCAATGTGGGGGGAAGGGTGGGGATGATATAGACATAGTGCTCATATATGGAGTTCTCAAAAACAATTTTTTAATGAAAAGAAATAAATTACAACTTTTGCACAAAAGGAGAGATTAGTCATGATTATGATAGTAAGACAATAGGATCAATAATTTAATATGATAAGTTTATTTCATTTCAAAACAAATATATTGAATACCCACAAAAAAGTACCTTTTCAATGCTTAATCCAAACATTTCTTATTTGTAAAATTATGTGGTTTACTTAAGAAAGCTACTTGGATGATTTATATTCTTATCCCTTGGACCATCATAATTAATATTTGAAACCCATTATCTGATGTAAGTGTTTAATTAGTTGAACCTCATAATCAGGCTCCCATGAACCAATGAAAAAGTGGAAATAGAAATGAAACCCAGTGAGGGCTTCTCAGCACTAGCTCATTAACTTCTCACTCTGTGGAGCTACTGGACAGTTCAAGACAACTCTGCTAAGGGAAGTATAACAAGCTCTTTGTCATATTCCTCTGGAAGGTAAGCTGATTTCAGCTTTTAAAAATATTTTAGATTTTTGAGATTTTAATATAATTACATCATTTCCCCTTCCCTTTCCTCTTACAAAGCTGACCATAGCCTCCTTGCTCTCCAAGCACACAGAAAACCCTCAAAAAGATACTGCTGCTCCATTTTATGATTATCATAGCAAAGTCAAGTCACTTAAATGCAAAAAATACATCAATCATATCTTTCCCTTTTGAATTCTCTCAGGCCTGTTGTTCATGAATGTAAGTGCGCTAGGCAGGACAGAGCAGTAAAAAGCATGCAGGCCTTGAAGTCATACTAAACAGTTCTGGCTACAAGTCATTAACCTACCATGAGTCATTCATGTGCTAACCTTGAACTAGGGTTCACTGATTATGTACCAGATTTCACAAATGTAAGTTTAAGATACTCAATAAAATATAAGGTAAAATACTTATACCAAAAATTTGTCATTGTTTATTTGAAGTTAATATTTAGCCAGACACCCTGTATTTTCATCTTGTGATCCACAATGAACGACTTACTTGCCTGAGGGGCAGAACCTTTTGTCTGGAGAAATATAGCAGATGGAAGTAGCATTTCCTACTCTGTCATGCCAAGGATTGGGTGGGACTCTTGCCTTTCCTGCTTCTCCAGATAAGATCAGGCTACTGATACTAAATGCCTTGAACCTGATCAAGCAGCCTTGGCTAGCCCTTCACAAAAAATGGTGCCTTCCAAACATTAAAAGTCCTTTGCTTAAAAACCTCTAGCAGAGACCTACAGAAAGGATGACAGTGTTCATCTTATTGTTGAGTTGGTATTTCTATACGGAGTAGAAATTGTGCTTTTCCCCACTTTGACTATGTATGGTCTTGTCCCATCCATGAAACTAGAATGATGAAATGGGGGGGGGATGGGGGGGGTGACAATTCCCATTCCAACTAAGTTACCATAATTCTAATACCAGGCAAGCAATTCTCATAATTCCATATTTTTGGTTTTATAAGAAGCTTCGTCTTTAACCCAGACCTCATTCAGACAAGATAGTGAACAAGTGCATATTTGCCTGTTATGTTTTCCTCATTCTGATACTTTTCTCTATTTAAATTCCAAGTAGGCAGTGAGCTGTAGATTCCCTTATCTTTTCTGGCTTTGACTTCCCCTAGGCAGTCCTAAAAATGTCAGACTCAAGTCACAACATTAAGAAGAATTGCTTTAAGGAGGAGTTTGATGAGGAAAATGTGATTTGAAGATGCAAGATACACTTTCATATAGAGAAGCCTGTAACAGAAAATAATAGAATTTAATTTAATTTAATTCTAATAGAATTAAATGTTACTTCAACAAGAAACAATGAAAAATCAGTCTACCCTCCACCAACATGTGGACATATCAAACTATCTTAAAGACCCAGTAGTAAGCAGCCTATCCCTTCTCTGCCATCTGTCCTGACTCCAATTAACAATGCATCCCAAAACAGTCTATAGAACTGGTATCAACAATTTAACAATTTAACTTGAGTACCAATGGCAAGAAAATAGAAGTTTGAGACTCCAGAAATATGCACAAAGTGAACAAAAATGGGATATTCCCTAACATATCATGTGAGCCCAAATTGAAGGTACATTCCAAGAAATGCAAGGAATTGGCAAAATGACTGAACCTCAAGAAAAATGCAACATGTGGAAGAGAAGACTAATATACTTAAAGATGGAACTTCAGCTTTAGAGTCCATGTTTTCATCTTGGGGAAGAATTGCTGCAAGACTTGTTTATCTCAGGTCTGTTAACTGCTGTCCTCTTCCCAAGTCTAAGGAGGCCTTCTTGTTGTAAGCCTCTGGTGTCAGGTGGACTGTGGTCCATGGCTAACTGCTCCTACAGATATGACAGACAGCATTCACCTACATTTTCAGACAGTATAGACCTGGGTCCTGGCCACTACAAGAGAGTAATTTCTCTCTTCCTCTTACTGGCCTGTGTTTTCTCATCCCCAGGAAGAGAAAATACTATACAGGGCCCTAAATGTGTCAAATAGAATACCATTAACTGTAACATGGAATAGAAAACACATAGAAGGAGACCACAATATACTACCATCCAATATGCCACCTTAATCCATGCCAAGGTATTATTTTAATCTGAAGAAAAATGAGAGAAAGCAACAAGAAACATTCCGCAAAAATCAGCACGCATCTGCTAACTGCTGTGCAGAGTCCTAACCATCTTCAGTTTTACCTGCTGCCTCAAGTTGAACTTGTTCAATACTTAGCCCTACAGAAAATGATGATTTCATTTTAATTGGTTTATTTTATTATATTTTGTCTTCATAGATTTTTTGGGAGCAATTTGGATTTCAGAATAGTTAAGCAGAAGAGGTAGTTTCATATAATCCTCCTCCCATTTCTTCTATTAAAATCTTATTGTTGTACAAAAAAATAAACTCCAAGCACTACAGAAATACACTTAAAAGGTGATATAAACACATTTCACAGTCTAGTACTGATGAGTCATAGTGAGGTAGAAAGATTCATGGGAGGTTGAGTTTGTGTTATGCCCAGATCACGTCCCCAAAGAAGCCACCGGAGACTTTAGGTACAGAATGCAAAAGCAAGGTTTATTCTTACAAGCCGCGCGGTCAGGGAAGCTTGTCCCAAACACTCACTCTTAGCAGTGAGGCCGGGAGGAGCTTGATCTTTCTTGGGGAAGTTAGTTTTTATAGGCAAAACCCATCAAATTTCCTAGAGGGGAGGGGGTTAGTACGGGTCCATCCTTGATTGGTCTAGTTTTTCCTGAGCCTGGACTTGGTCTTATCTGTTTGCCCTGTCAGGAGTTTTACAACCCATCTCCGGGGTCCTTGAAGTTTGGGATGTTTTATGACCACTTAGCCTCTGCCAGATGGTTGAATATCCTGACTCTGTTTTCTTAAGTTTCTGTAGCTGATAAAGCCACCTGGGAAGAAGGGGTCTAAGTTCTTATCTGCACTCAGGAATACAATTATCACTTTGGGGGCTGTCCAGCACAAGTCCCAGGCTTTGTCCTTGAGCCGCCATGGGGGCTGGCTGGCCAAGCACGTACTGACTATGGGGGCTGGCTCAGTGGTAAGTTGGTGAGGGGCCCCATACAGTAAACATCTGGCTGAACTTTACTCAGTCAGAGTACGTGCAGAAAGGAAGCTACTGCAAGGACTGTGTCTTTTGTTCATGGCCCTCCCAGAGACTGCTTGCTCAGTCTCAGGAAACTGAAATTGAGGCCTGATCTCTGAGAGAAGACTGAGCAGCCTGTTGTGGCATCTGCTTGGTCCTTTCATTCCCCCCTTGAGTTGTATATCATCTCCAATCATGGAGATGTTTGTTTTTGGTAAAAGACTTTACCACCAGGGCAGTAGATCATATCAGAGACTAATTGGACCAGAATATAAGAGTTTCTCATTATCAATGGCAAAGTGAGCTTTCCCTTATTTAGTTTTTGCCATCTGCAAGTGTGTCATGGGTTCGGGGGTGGATATTGGAATCCTAGCATCCCCAGTTTAGTAGTACCCAGACACGCATCAGTGATATAAGAGCCAACAGTAATTAGCAGAAGCACAAGGGCCAAAAGCCCTGTGATGGCTGACAGAGTTTCTTATTCTGAGGGAACTCGGAAATGAGAATGGGGACCAGTTATTACTTTATCTCAGGTTCCCTATGACAAGAAATTTCTTTTTGATCTAACATTTTGGGGGGGGGGGAACAAGGGCGATGTTCTCTTCTTGAACTGCTTCGAGCTGGCATTGGGGCGCAGTTGTCAGGGGGAGGGGGGCCCAGAAAGTTGAAAAGCTGGTCTGCGTCAGCTTTTAGCAAGTCCGGAGCTCACAGTCCTCTGGAGCAGTGTAGTCAGCAACTGAAGCTTGGAGGTGTTTGCCAGCCAAGTAGAATTCTGTTGAGACAAACTTAAACTAGGAACAGAAGTTAAAATTTATGAACTCGTTTGTAACCCTTAGGTCCATACCCTTAGTAATGGGAAAAGCAGGAGTCCCAAAACCAGGAAAGAGGAAAAATATCATCTTTACGAATACTTATCTGGGGTCCTTTCGACCTCTGAAGTGGGTCTAGGTTTTATGACTCTTTTGATCCTTTGAGGCCTACTTACAAAATGACATAAAAGTTTTAGATACATTAGTAGACAAAGCAGGTAATGGGTATCTGTAAAGCAGCAGAAGTGGACTCATACCTTTGAGTCCCATAATTACAGATTTTGGTTAATTTTCTCCTGTCCAGAAAGCCAGGTATAAATTGGACGGAGATTTTTGGCCTGGTGAGAAGCACTTTTAGGTTTACATTTAGACATATTTAGATGACATCTAAAACAAATCCAAAATGTTGAGCTTGTGACTGAACAGTAAGTAGTCATTGCCCTACCAGCTCATCAGGACTCCTAAATGTTAAGCTCTGAACCATAGAACAGGAGAGTAATCTGAAACATATCTCATTTTAGACTCATATTTGAACCTTTATGACTTAAACTTTTATATCTTAGAATAATTTTTTAAAAGTGAGCTAACAAGCTAGCTATGGCCTTGCAGAAGGATCTGGTTGTCTGATGCTGCCACGCTGACAAAGTTAGAGCTAGCCTAGCCATCAGTACTGTCAGAGATCTGAGAAGGATAAACTATATCTGAGTGCAGACCAAGAAGCTTCCAATCCTATAAATTACAGGGACCAGTCCCTATCCAGGTCTCCATAGCATTGGAGGCACCAGTCAGAACAGCATCAATCTTCTTTCACCATCCGGCCCATTACGATCCTGTTTCCTGACTTCAGCACCAGCGGCTCCATCATAAGCTTCTCATTGACATAGGTCTCAGTTCCTTTATAAAGCTCTAGTGTGACCATCATTTTTATCAGGCTGGAGGACGCTTTAGAAGAGACAGTGCTGCTCCCAGATGAACTGTCCAGTCAACTTGATGTCCATATCTACCTGGCTTAATCTCCGTGAAGTCCATCTCCCAGTGCGTACCTGGGCGAGTCCCCCAACTCGAGTGCCTCGTTCTCCTTTTATCCTGTAGGAGTTCACCAATCGGCAAGCCTTACATTCCGTTACAATCTTGTCCTCTGGAGCACACGTTGGTTTTTCCAGTAGGCTTGGGAGAAGAACTTTCCCTGTGGGTAGCCGCCACCATCCGTCCTTTTTGTGTGCTCCCTCCATCTGAGAAGCCCTGTCTTTCTCATCTGAATTATAATGTGGTGTGGGAGGTAAGCTGCGGGGGGCCTGGATCTGCCAGGACAGGTAGAGCCGCTGTGATCTCTAGTAAGGCTGCCTTTTTTGCTGACTGATCCGCGAGGTTGTTCCCCTTTGACATGGCATCTGTCCCCCTTTGGTGGCCCGGACAGTGCATTACCGCAAGTTTCTTTGGGAGCCATAATGCTTGTAGCAAGTCCAGTTCTTAATAGCCTTTTTCTTTAGCTGTGAGCAACCCCCTTTCCATGTATATTGCCCCATGGATATGTAGCATAGCAAATGCATATCTAAATGTTAATCTCTTTATCTGTGTCCAGGCACGGGGCTTTAGTGAGTGCTATCAGCTCAGCTTTCTGAGGTGCCGGCTAGCAGAGCTTCTGCCCAGACAGTCTCAAAGGTGGTGGTCACTGCAGCCCCAGCATACCTGTGTCCATTTCGTACAAAGCTGCTCCCATCCGTATACCAAGTCTTTTCTGCGTCTGTCAGCGGTGTGTCGCGGAGATCGGGTCGGACACAGTGTACCTGGGCTAGGATCTCAGCACAATAGGTCTGGGTCTGGCAGTATGGTGGCTGGGTTTAGAGCGGTCGGTGCCTGGACTGTGATTCTGCTTGGATTTAAAAGCAGAGCTTGGTAATGAGTCATTCTGGCATTGTTAAGCCATCTATCGGGGGTTGCTTTAGAACCGACTCTAAGGCATGGGGGGTAGCCACCACAAGGTTCTGTCCCAGGGTTAGTTTACCAGCGTCTTTGACCAGCAAAGCCACAGCTGCAATGATGCGCAAGCATGCCCTGCAGCTACAGAGTCCAGTTTCTTTGATAGATAGGCAACGGGCCTCCTCCATGGCCCAATCTGGGGCTCAGCACTGGGGGAGAAGGAAGGCTCCAGCTCCCCATTGTGTGGAGGGGAGACTAGGGTGAAGCTGGGGTGGGAGGAGATGATGCAGCCCATAGACCATCTCTAGGACTGTCCTCTTTTACCTTTAGACCTCTTAGAGCAGAGGCTGAGAGTCCCTGAGCCATCAGCAGCTCTCATAAATGCGCCATCTCCTTCTGCAACTCTCAGGCAAGCCAGGCATTGGGGCATCTTGCCCTGTGGTCAGTGTAGCCATAATCCAGGCAGAGATGTTGTGGTGCCTTGTATGTAATCTTCTTTGGAGACCTTGGGTCACTGCTAGGATCTGGAAGCCTGTCTGATATAATCAGCTTTTAGATCAATATTTAAATGCCATATTCTGCAGATCTCTGAAGTATGAGGGCTGTCCAAGTATATCTGAATAGACAAATTTTGTTTCTAGTTACTTGTTTCAAGTTCAACCCTGAAAATATATGCAAGGGACTGAGTAAATAAGCAAACATATCCCTGTAATATTACATCAGTACCTATTTATCCTGACTATAATTAAAAAAAAAACTTGATTACTTATGACTGACTATTTACGTTCTCCATCAGTCGACAATAAGTAGCCTAAAAACAATGTTTTTGAGTTGAAGCTCTTTTAGCATCAAATATGGGTTCAGTAAAGAAACAAAAATAAAATATCAATATAAAACATATATATATATATATATATATATATATCAGTTTATCCAAATAACTTAAGCTTAACAAATTTAGCAAATATAAGGAGGCTAGACAACATTCTTAAGCCCAAACATACCTTGGGTAAGGAGAAACTTTTTTTTTAAGTCATTGGTTTTTAACTATAAAAATTGTTCTTAAAAGATTAAGATCTCTCAAATGTCTTACATAGCCTGTCTGTTTTATTTTATTATGGCTGGTGCTTCTGGTGATCATCACCTGGCACTAGCATTTTTCAAAACTGCTAAGGTCCACCACTGCAACTAGACTCTTTTTGGAACTCTAGTCCTGCCATACATTTGCAAATCTCAGCTGTTCCCAAAGATCCTTTATGTCTTTAAAATCATTATCATTTTACATGGGCAAATCTTAAATTACAAAGTTTAGCTGCCAGAGCAAGGTATATTCCTGTGTATAAAAGCATTGACGTATAGCTTTAGTATTAATCAAATATCTTATTTATTAGACATATGTTGTCATCTACTTAAATTTTCTAGAAACTTGCTGTTGAACACTTGGTAAAGACATAAGTACTTAGGTGTTAACCCGAGTAGATCTTTATAACCTTTGTAAAAGATGGCTGCCAGCCACATGGCTGTCCATGAGGTCACCAGCCAAGATGGAGGGAGCCGCGTGGTTGCTGTTTAAAGCTTTTTTTTTTTTTAACAATAAGTACTTGCACACATACATATAGTTGGATCCAAGTTACATACACACATACATACGTACAGTTAAAGCTTGAAGCGGTTTGCAGATTCATTAGCCATTTTTAAGATGAAAACCAACCAGAATTAACTTTTAAATTCAGTATTTGCAGGTATAAGAAACCATAATAGTTTATATCACATCCCCTTTGACCTTTTACAACCTTTCATGTACCCTCAGTCCGTTCCTTTGATCCCTCAGACATTTATTCTAGACAAATTCCGCTTTTTTTTTCTTTTAAAACAGAAACTCTTACCAAAGTCTTTCTTGTGATTTCCCTTAGTAATCTAGAATATATTGTAAAGTTGCAATATTTTAAACAAGAACAGAAACACATGCATATATCATAACAAGAGTAACTTTAAATTTGCATCAGCCCTGTACCACGAACAAACTGTTGGTTAAACTCATAGCCGCGGTAGCTTATCGATCATAGGCAGAGACATTTCATTCTTGGAGCCAGACTTGATCAGGTTTTAGCCCCAGGGCAGGTCTTGGGAGCCCCACCCAACAGCATGGGAGATGAAGAGGATGGGAAGGCGTGCACCATGGGGACAAAAGATTGCTGTTAACCTCAGATTTTCAAGTACGCGAGAATGGCAGACTGAAAGTGACTCCATGTCCTGGCTGGAGGGGCAGTTAGTTTTTTTTTTACCAGCCCCCATATTCTGAACTCCTGGAGGCTCCTGCTGGCTCCTGCCAGCTCTGCCCCGTGTCCACACAGGGGCCCAGCCAGAATCTGCCGGCCACATCTGGACCCCACAGTGGGCCCACAGCCTGCCCTAGCACACAGCCATGCCCAGTTCCCATATAGTCAAGTCTCCATTCTACATCCTTCCGAGCGAGCCGGAGCTTCCGAACCTGCTGCATCCAGGCCCTGCGAAACTCACAGGCCGCCCTGCCCTCTCAGCGGCACCCTGGGTCCCTGAAGCAGCAGCTGTGCAGCCGCTGCACCGGTGAGCTAGGATTAAGTCTAGTGGTGAGAAAGTCCACAATGAAAACCAACAAAGAGAGAAAACAACAAAGCCATAACCACAATAAGACATAAAAAGACACAAAAAGGCTCGGACAAGTTCCCGGGACAAAGTACAAATTGGCTCTTCTTCCCTAGGCAGGGGAAGATATACAAAGGCATTCCTAACAGGTCCTCTAATAAACAGGAGAGACTCCTGGTCATTTCCCGAAGAAGACTGAAACCAAATGGTCACCTCTGAGGTGGCCCCAATGGGCTCTGGGACGTCTCCTTTAGCCGCCAGGTTCACTGTCCGGGCACGTCTGCCCCAGTGAGAGCCTGCAAAATCCTGCAGAATACTAATCGAGCCTACAAAGTTCTGCAGGTACAAATCAAGCCTACAAAGTTCTGCAGAGTACAAATCGATCGACCCGTACAAAACAAAAATAACAAGACAGAGACACAGACAACACAGAGAGCGCTCTTACCGGTAGATGTCAATAAACCTCTGGACCCTCCAGTGTCCCGGTGGAGTCTCTGGGTTCCCGGTCAGGGAACCAAATGTTATGCCCAGATCACGTCCCCAAAGAAGCCACCGGAGACTTTAGGTACAGAATGCAAAAGCAAGGTTTATTCTTACAAGCCGCGCGGTCAGGGAAGCTTGTCCCAAACACTCACTCTTAGCAGTGAGGCCGGGAGGAGCTTGACCTTTCTTGGGGAAGTTAGTTTTTATAGGCAAAACCCATCAAATTTCCTAGAGGGGAGGGGGTTAGTACGGGTCCATCCTTGATTGGTCTAGTTTTTCCTGAGCCTGGACTTGGTCTTATCTGTTTGCCCTGTCAGGAGTTTTACAACCCATCTCCGGGGTCCTTGAAGTTTGGGATGTTTTATGACCACTTAGCCTCTGCCAGATGGTTGAATATCCTGACTCTGTTTTCTTAAGTTTCTGTAGCTGATAAAGCCACCTGGGAAGAAGGGGTCTAAGTTCTTATCTGCACTCAGGAATACAATTATCACTTTGGGGGCTGTCCAGCACAAGTCCCAGGCTTTGTCCTTGAGCCGCCATGGGGGCTGGCTGGCCAAGCACGTACTGACTATGGGGGCTGGCTCAGTGGTAAGTTGGTGAGGGGCCCCATACAGTAAACATCTGGCTGAACTTTACTCAGTCAGAGTACGTGCAGAAAGGAAGCTACTGCAAGGACTGTGTCTTTTGTTCATGGCCCTCCCAGAGACTGCTTGCTCAGTCTCAGGAAACTGAAATTGAGGCCTGATCTCTGAGAGAAGACTGAGCAGCCTGTTGTGGCATCTGCTTGGTCCTTTCATTTGTTTTCTTGTTTTTGTTATATTTTGAAGCAGGGTCTTGTGTAACTCATGCTAGCCTCAAAATTACTATGTAGCAGAGCCTTGAATTCCTGACACTCCACCCTCTACCTCCTGAGTTCTGGGATAAAGGACTGGACCACCACACCCAGAACTTTGAAAAGTTCTACTCTTAGACCTGCTCTAGAATAGACAAATATTCAACGACAAGATTTGGGGGTCTACTTATAAATTACGATTCACAAATTCCTATTTTAGCTTAGATGTCAGTGTCAATAATAAATGGCTTTTGGGCATGCCTTTATGAAAGGAGTTCAATTCATTTCCATCTGAACATGCCATGTTCAGCACAACTCCAGGGATTGACCTGACAGAGGAAGCAAGGGAATGAAGAAAAGACAAACACACAAACACAGGTACAGAAAAGCTGAGATTAAGTGGACCCTGCTCTCTAATGGAGAAGCTGCAGCACACCAGAAGCTCACGATGTTTATTATATAGAGTTGAACATGGAGATGGTGTTGCATACAGAAAATAAGGAGGGAGAGTTTATTGTATAAGAGCTAGTCAAGGACTCAGGTTTAGCTAATCTCTGTAAGAATGGTCTGTAGCACGAATCTTAAAGGTCTTATTAATAAAAACAAACCCAGAGCCAGGTATTGGGGTGAACACTGAATGATCAGAGAAGCAGAACAGGCCACAGCTTTCTCACCTCACAAATTCCTCAGCTGATCCTGTTTCCTCAGACTGGAAGCCTCTGAGTTTTCATCTGAATGGATCTCAGCTGAACTGCTGCTCCAAAGCCTAAAAGCTTAACCAGCCTACCTTTTTGTTCCCTGCCATCACTTGCTGGGATTAAAGGCTCTTGTTACAAAGCCTGGCTGTTTCCAGTTGGTCTTGAACTCACAGAGATACAGGCAGATCTCTGCCTCTGGAATGCTAGGATTAAAGGTGTATGTCCCACCATTTTCTGGCCTCTATATCTAGTGGCTGTACTGTTCTCTGACCCCAGATAAGTTTATTAGGGTGCACAATATTTGGGGGAACACAATATCACCACAATGGTCTCTTTAGAGGACCAGTTTTCAGGCTATAAATAGCTGAGAGAAGAAACTAAGATGGAATTTTTTGCACACACTGTCAAAATTCTCATTCTGACCCCTAAGGAAGGCTTTGCTGTCATGCTCAGGCTACCTGGGGGAAGACTTTGCCCACTTTTACTGGGGTCCTTGACATGGCAGTGCCCATGTCAACAATGCACATTCACTCAAGACTTCATTTGCTTAGAGCTTCCTCTTCTCCCCACATGAACCTGTATTTAGAAAGAGTACTTCACTCTTCTTGTAAGTACAATGCTTGCGGGGGGAGGGGGGGTCTCAATGCCCTCCTTAGGCAGTTACATCCCTCTGCTTAGCATTTTTGACTCACATTGACGCTTGATAGGACTATTTGTCCCTCAATATCCCTACTATCCTTCCACACAAGAAAGGAAAACCCCTTTCTCTGGCTCTCCTGCAGCTAGGATTCTGAATATGAATTCTACTGGCCTATGAGATGCCTTTGAACAAGTGTGGAAAGGAAATGGAGGAAAAGGCATGCTCTTGCTGCTGTTGACTGCTAGTCAAATGCCATAATCAGCTGCGAGTTCTTTGAAGGTGAGAGGTAACAACAGCAGCAGCTTTAGTGGGACAGGTTGAATTACAATTATGGCTTCTGACTACCAACCTTATCACACTTCCAAGGGCTTCATAAGCACTGAACCCTGACTACTACATTTCCCTGGGTACTATAAAATTCCCTTCATGAAAACTCTTTAACAGCAAAGACATAAAAAGGCGACCTCCTCAAAGTCTAGGAATTTAGCCCCAATGAACTCCTGCATATATTAAATTTTTAGAGCCCATATTCTTATTATATTTATTTATTGTGTGTTGTGGAGGGTTGCATGTGCCACCTACAGTGCAGGTGGAGGTCAGAGGACAACTTGAAAGTCACTTCTCTCATTCCACCATGTGAGTTCCAGGGATTGGACTCAGGTCTTCAGTTTTGGCAGCAAGGGTATTTTAGTCCACTGAGCCAGCTCATCATCCCTAAGGCTGATAATTTTATTTCAGAATTTAAAAAAAAATAAAACATGTTTCATAATTCATGGCTTTATTAAAATATTTTAATTTATTTAGATCCAAATTAAAATATGCTAGAAAAGACTATGCTTATTTTTATCATAGGTCCATTATACAAGAACATGCATGGAATATTAATAACTATAGGTTCTCTAGCTCCATGCTGGAGATAGACTGTGAAAGCTTCAGGCAGGCACTAGCTCAAACTCTCCACATTCAATGAGCTGTGTGGATGTTGTCCTCAGCAATGGGATTCTGCTGTCAGTTGGTAAAGAACAACCTTCTGTCCTAGCATCAGTCTTGGTGGTTTGGAGATCTCCACAGGATCCCCTCAGTCAAAAACTCATTATGTCCCATAAATTTGGGTATGTTGTGTATTCATTGTCATTGAATTCTACAAAATCTTGAATTTCTTTATTTATTTCTGTCTTGACCCAGTTTTCATTCAGTAGAGTTATTCAGTTTCCATGAGTTTCTAAGCTTTCTGTTGTGTTTGTTGTTGATGATATCCAATGTAATCTGTGGTGATCTGATAGGATGCAGGGAATTATTTCAATTTTCTTGTATCATCTGTTAAGAGTTGCTTTGTGATTGAGTATGTGGTCAATTTTGGAGAATATTCTGTGAGGTGTTAAAAAGAAGGTTGTGGTGGTTTGAAGGAAAAAGGCCCCTAAAGGGAGTGGTACTATTAGGAGGTGTGGTCTTGTTGGAGGAAGTGTGTCACTGTGGGGGAAGGCTTTAAGGTCTCATATATGTTCAAGCCATGCTCAGTGAGAGTTCACTTCCTGTTGCCTTTAGATCAAGATGTAAAGACTCTCACCTCCAGCACCACATCTGCCTGCATGCTGCCTTGCTTCCTTCCATGGTGATAATGAACTAAATCTCTGAAACTTAAATCCACTCCAATTAAATGTTTTCCTTTATAAGAGTTGCTGTGGTCATGGTGTCTCTTCAGAGCAACAGAAACCCTAAGACAAAGGAATATTTTTCTGTGTTTGGATGAAACATCTGTAACTATCTGTTAGGTACATTTGGTTTATAATGACTTTTAGCTCCAGTACTTCTGTTTACTTTTTGTCTGGATGACCTGTCCATTAGTTAGAGTGGGGTAATGAAGTCTCCCACTATCAGTGTGTGAGGGTCAATATGTGATTTAAGCTGTAGTAGTGTTTCTTTCCCAAAAGTGAATTCCTTGCATTTATGGCATAGATATTAAGAAATGAAATGTCATCCTGGTAGATTTTTCCTTTGATGAGTATGTAGTGTCCCTCTCCATCTCTTTTTATTAATTTTGTTTTGAAATCTATTTTGTTAGATATGAAAATGGCTATACCAGCTTGCTTCTTAGGTCCATTTGCTTGGAATATCTTTTTCTAACCCTTTCCCCTGAGGTAATGTCTATTGTTGATGTTGAGGTGTGTTGTTTTGGGCTTTGTTTTTTTTTTTTGGTTTTTTGTATGCAGTATAAGGATGGATCCTGTTCTGTTAGTCTGTGTCTTTTTGTTGGGAAATTGAGACCATTGATATTTAGAGATATCAATGACCACTGGTATTTTGTTGGTGGTGTTGGTGCTGGTATTGGTGGTGTGTGTATATGTGCACGTGTGTGTGTTTGTGTGCATGCACTCTTCCCTTCTTTTGGTTTTGCTCATATGAGATTATTTATTTCCTGTGTTTTCATGGGTGTAGTTAACATCCTTACGTTAGAGTTTTCCTTCTAGCATGTTCTGTAGGGCTGGATTTGTAGATAAACATTGTTTAATTTATTTTCATTTTTCTTTATTAAGAAATTTTCTACTCAGTCAACATACTACCCACAAATCCCACCTCCTCCCTCTTCCCAACCTCCAGCCCTCTCTCCCAAGCCACCCCACATCCCCACATCCCCCAAATAAAGGTCTCCCATGGGGAATCAGCAGAGCCTGGCACACTGAGCCTAGGCAGGTCCAAGCCTCTTCCCAATGCACCAAGGCTGCACAAGGCATCACACAACAGGCACCAGATTTCCAAAAGCCTGCCCATGCACCAGGGACGGATCCCGACCTCCCTGCCTGGGTGCCCCCCAAACAGTTCGAGCCAAACAACAGTCTTCTGTATCCAGAGGGCTTAGTCCAGTCCCATGGGGGCTCTACAGCCACTAGTCTACACAGTTCATGGGCTTCCACCAGTGTAGCTGGTCATCTCTGCACATCTTCCCATCATGATCTCGACATCCTCCACCTGCAGAATTCCTCCTCTCTCTCATCGATTGGATTGGTACCTGGCCATGGATCTCTGCATCTGCCTCCATCAATCACTGGACAAAGGCTCTATGATGACAGTTAGGTTATTTGCTAGTCCAGTCACCAGAGTAGACCAGTCCAGGCACCCTCTGGACCACTGCCAGCAGACAAAGGTGGAGTCATCCTTGTGGATTCCTGGGAGCCTCCCTGGCACCCTGCCTCTTACTATTTCCATGATGTCCTCATCTATCATGGTATCTCCCTCCCTCCCTCCCACTCTATCCCTGTTCCAGCTTGATCTTCCCATTTCCCTATGTTCTCATGCCCCACACCTCGCCCTCCGCCAAACCTCTATACCCAGTCCGTTCATGTAGATCTCATCCACTTCTCCTTCGCTGGGCCATCCATGTGTCCCTCCTAGAGTCTTTCCCTGTTTGCTAGCCTCTGTGGAGTTGTGCGTTGCATTCTGGCCATCCCTTCCCTCACATCTAGTATCCACTTATGAGTGAGTACATACTATGTTTGTCCTTCCAATTCTGGGTTATCTCACTCAGGATGATATTTTCTAGTTCCATCCATTTGCCTGCAAATTTCATGATATCATTGTTTTTTACTGCTGAGTAGTACTCCACTGTGTATATGTGCCACATTTTCTTTATCCATTTTTCAGTTGAGGGGCATCTAGGTAAACACTGTTTAAATTTAAGATTACCATGGAATATGTTATTTTCTCCATCTACAGTAATTGAGAGTTTTACTGGGTATACTAATCTGGACTGGCATCTGTGGTCTCTCAGAGTCTACAGCACATCTGTCCAGTACCTTCTGGCTTTTAGTCTCCATTGAGAAGTCAGGTGTAATTCTAATAGGCCTGCTGTTATGTATTACTTGGTGTTTTTCCTTGCAGCTTTTAATATTCTTTCTTTATTCTGTGCGCTTAGTCTTTTGATTATTATATGGTGAGGGGACTTTCTTTTCTGGTCCAATGTATTTGTATTCTGTATGCTTCTAGTACTTTTATAGGTATCTCTTTTAAGTTAGGAAAATTTTCTTCTATGATTTTGATGAAAATATTTTCTAGGCCTTTGAGCTAGGATTCTTCTTCTTCAATTCCTATTATTCTTAGGTTTGGTCTTTCACAGTGTCCCAGATTTCCTGGATGTTTTGTGTCAGTAATTTTTAAATTTAACATTTTCTTGTGCTTCAGCAACATTAGAATATTCAGGGCCTGCTATGGTATGATAGCTGGACTCTTGTGGACACATATTGTCATGTCTATTACTGTGTTTTTCCACTAGCCTTTAGGCTTCTGGCTCTGGGGTTATTACAGGTCTAGGGCTGATTTCTGGGAAGTCAGGAGGAGGTCTGGACATGGGGGATGGGTGTCTGCAGCTGGGATGAGCCTGAGGAATTGTGTCTCCTAGGGGATCAGAGAGAGCAGAGAAGGTCTTCCAGTAGGCTACCTGCTCTTCTGGCAGGTGTGGCCTCTTGTTGGCTGGGACTTTGCAAGGAGTTCGAGGAGGCAGGCCTGGAGGGAATGCTCTGTGGAATCCACAGGAGTTATAAGAGGGGGAAGGGAGGCTGCAGTAAGTGTTCTGTTGCTGCTCTAAGGAGGAGCCTGATGGTTTGGATCTGCTGAGGGAGCAGAGAGAGTAGACAAGGTCTTGGGGGGGGGCTAAAATCTAAATTTCTACAAGCTCCCTAGTCAATTCTTATTTGCACATTTATTTGACTCATTAGGGAAGTAGATGCCTGAAATATATTCCCTCAGTTTCCCTCAAAGAGGCACTTTCAGTGAATAAGCTGTGGTTTGATGCAAATAAAGAGAACATTCAATAATGGGGTTCTATGTATTTCACAAAATATATAATTTTTAAATGACCTATATGTCACTTAATGTCAGTTATGCAAGATACCATACAATAAAGGTGTTATAGTGTTATGTCTTTAATGGAAATACAGAAGACAGAGTCAGCATCTTTCCTATTAGGTACCAGAAAGCTAAGAGCTGAACTACTCTGTAACAAAGTCATTCCATATTCCCAGTGCTGTTTGTTGTCTTGTGCCTTCTGAACAATCTGTCATTTTGGTTTATATACTTATTTTTATTGTTCCATTTCAAGTCTTTTAATATTGTAAACAGCTTTGTATGTACAAGGGATGTAATTCACAAGTTAATTAATCAGCTCCATTTTATCTTTTGTCTTTTCAAGATGAATAACAGAAATGATTGTACTGAGCAACAATTCTATTCCGCATATGAAGGTCTCAGAGGATTATGCCAACATAAACTCTTTTTTATCATTATTTATTCAGACTACATTCTCACTAAAAAAATCCAGACAGCAGAAAAAATACATAAAGTAAAAAAATATAAGTCCTCTTATACTACAATGCTTTCCCACAACATAAGTAAACCACTTTAAGCAAATTCCTCTATGGTCTCACAGATTTTATTTTCTGAACATATAATAGCAAATATATGTTTTGAAAATAGGATTGTACTTTACTTATTGTTCTGCAACTGACTTTCTTATATTTCAACATGAATATCTTTCTGTCAATATTTATGAATCTATGTCATTTACAATAGCTACAAATGAATGGTCCCATTACATGGAAGTCATAACATGATTTCTCTACTGAATATAAGCTCTTTTAGTGACAACTACAGCACACTTGCTGTAAAGAAAGGATTCTTTGACTAGAGGTGGTAGTACACTTATCTGTGGGTATAAAAATAAGATTTAGAATGTAGTAAGAAACTATGTTGGGCTAGAAAAGTGGCAGTAGTAAATTCTTTTCTAATTTCACTGACCTCACTAGCCATGGGAAGCCAGTTTTCCAAAGGCATATTTCCTTCCTATTGAGTGGCCCTTAACTCCAATTAGACAACTATTGGTTGTCATTGACATATGAGAACTACTTTCTCCATCTTTATGCATTGCCCTGGTTCATAAGTGTTGCAGCCCTCCCTTGGCATCTTGCATAGTATTTTCTGAAGCCATGGAAGTTAGACAGCAGGAAAGAGGCTTTCAAGTCAACTTCAGCTCAAATCATCTGAATCTTATATGTGTTGATATATTGTGTACCATAATAAAATTTGCCTGAAGATCAGAGAACAGAACAAGGCACTAGATTAAACATAGATGCCAAGGAATGGTGGCACATACCTTTAATCCTAGCACTCAGGAGGCAGAGATCCATCTGGATCCCTGTGAGTTCAGAGCCACACTGGAATGAGATTGACTCAATCTAGGAGAGAAACAGAGCCAGGCAGTGGTGGCACACACCTTTAATCCCAGCATTAGGAAGTGATGACAGGAAGTGATGGCTGGGCAGGGAAAGGTATATAAGGCTTAAGGAGACAGGAACTGAGGCTTTTTCGGTCTGAAGAGTCCTAGAGGTAAGACATGGCAATGACTTGTTCCTTTGTCTCTCTGATCTTTCAGGCAAATTTTATTAAGGTACACAGTATATCACCACACTTGTATCCTAAGTATACAATGTCTTCAGCAATAGGGGCCTACCCTCAACTCCTAAGAGGCAACCAAGACATACAATGATAATCTATATTGTTTTGGGAGTCACTTGGAGTATGCTAACCAACCATTCAAAAGAAGGTTTCTACTGTCTGGTACTAAAGCCTCCCTTTACAGTAAATGGTGATGGAGACCATCACAGAAAAGTGCAACTAGACACAGTGCAAAGATCAACATATTGTAGGGAGCACAGCCCCAATGGGTAAATCTACAACATGGCTCCTGCATCACTCAATTAGCTGTATTCATTCCTATATTTTCAAGCACTGCCTGTCACAAAAGATACATTTAACCACATTCATTGTTAAATTATCAATAAATGATTTGACAGAATAAAAAAGAAAGAAAGAGAAAGAGAGAGAGAGAGAGAGAGAGAGAGAGAGAGAGAGAGAGAGAAAGAAAGAAAGAAAGAAAGAAAGAAAGAAAGAAAGAAAGAAAGAAGGCTTTCAGCTTGGGGGACAGGGGAGGGACTGGAGGGAGGAAGGAAAGTGATGTAATTCTATTTCATTTAAAATCATTTAATAATGTAACTTAAAAAACTGAAGCCAGGCAGTGGTGGCAGACACCTTTAATCCCAGGACTTGGGAGACATAAGCAGGCATATTTCTGTGAGTTTGAGGCCATCCTGGTCTATAGAACAAGTTCCAAGACAGCCAGGGCTGTTACACCGAGAAACAGGAAACCCTGTCCCAGAAAACAAAACAAACAAACAAACAAAAAATTGAAAAATATGGCATAGCAAGTTTTCATTGGGAATGCAGAGGAAGTTTGTAGCTAGAGTTTTCCTGCCTGGCCCACAGTCAGGATAAATCTCTTTCACCTGCCAGTCCCACAGCCGCTCAGACCCAACCAAGTAAACACAGAGACTTATACTGCTTACAAACTGTATGGCCGTGGCAGGCTTCTTGCTAACTGTCCTTATATCTTAAATTAATCCATCTCTATAAATCTATACCTTGCCACATGGCTCGTGGCTTACCGGCATCTTTACATGCTGCTTGTCCTGGCGGTGGCTGGCAGGCATTCTTTCCTCCGCCTTCCTGTTCTTTTAATTCTGTTAGTCCCGCCTATACTTCCTGCCTAGCCACTGGCCAATCAGTGTTTTATTAGCAACACATTTGCCATACAGAACATCCCACAGCAGAAATTCTTTTCTTTTTTAAAATTTTCTTTTAGATTTATGTATTTAATTACTTTATGTGTATGAGTGTTTTGTCTGAATGCTAGTCTCCACAAAGGTCAGAAGAAAGCTTTGAATCCTCTGGGACTGGAGAAGATACAGATGGTTGGGAGCCACCATGTAGATGCTGGGAATCAAGCCTCTGTCCCCTGCAAAAGCAACAAGTGCTCTTAGCCTCTGGCCCCTCTCTCCAGCCCAAAAGAAGTTCCTTTGTAAGGACATAGCCATTTTGCTGTTCAGCCTCTCAGTTCTTTTTTTTCCTTTATTATTGTTATTAAGAGATTTTCTATTCATTTTACATACCAACCACAGATTCCCCTGTCCTCCCACCCTCCAGCCTTTCCCCCCAACCCAACCACCCCCATTCCCACCTCCTCCAAGGCAAGGTCTCCTGTAAGGAGTCAGCAGAGCCTGGTACATTCAGCTGAGGCAGGTCCAAGCCCCTCCTCCCTGCACCAAGTCTGTGCAAAGTGTCTCACCATAGGCACTAGGCTCCAAAAAGCCAGCTTATGCACTAGGGACAGGTCCTGATCCCACTGCCTGGGGCCCCCCCTAAACAGTTCAAGCTAAACAACTGTCTCGCCTATCCAGAGGGCCTAGTCCAGTACCATGGGGGCTCCTCAGCTATTGGTCCACAGTTCATGTGTTTCCACTAGTTTGGCTAGTCATCTCTGTATTTTTTCCCATCATGGTCTCAATGTCACTTGCTCATAGAATCCCTCCTGTCTCTTATTGATTGAACTCCTGGAGCTTGGCCTGGCACCTGGCCATGGATCTCTGCATCTGCTTCCATCAGTCACTGGATGAGGGCTCTATGATGGCAGTTAGGGTATTCAGCCATCTAATCACCAGAGTACAGCCTCTCAGTTCTAATCACAGTATTCACTGCATGGAGTCCATGGCTCTCGATAAGGAAAATGTTAGTATTTGTGAAGATGAGAGAATAAATAATATTTCAAGCCAACCACAGTGACAACACATCTTGAATGAGATTTTTCTCCTTTCTTTGGTTCTAATGCAAGTCATGCTTTTTAAACTCCCTGATTCTCAGGTAACAAGATCAAGATGCTTAGATGTTTCTATACAAACAAGTCAATAGGCAAATTGATAATAGCTACCTGCTGAGTTGTTCCCAGTTCTGTAGTAAACAAAGGTATCTTTCTGTTTAGTGAATTCATAATGGTATATAGAGGCTAGAGAGATGGCTCAGCAGTTAAGAACACTTGCTGTTCTTGCAAAGGACACAGATTTGGTTCCCAGCACCCACATGAAGGCTCACAACCTTCTGTAACTCCAATTATAGGAGATCTGAAGTTCCCTTTTGGTTTCCATGGGCACCAGGTACACAAATGGTGCACAGACATACAGTTCTATTCTGAGCATGAAGGCATTGTTTTGTTTTGGCTATGAACTCAACCTGAACTTAGTCTACTGGTTTAAATGCTAATCTCCTTATGGGGGATCCTCACAGACACACCCATAATCACATTTCAGCAGCTATTCAAGCATCCCTGTGCCCCCGCAACACATAAAATTAACCATTATAACTCATTTTCATTTATTCTCACAAAACATTTGTTTATATGATCTGAGGCCTTCCTTGCAGACTCCTGCCACTGCCAGAGAATGGAGTACTTCTTTTTCTTCCTTATTTTCTATTTCACAATATGCTGTATTTTTTTTAAAAAAATATTCTTTTGACAAATATTTATAAAGAGAAACTTTTATATGACTCATGTATCTAATGAATTAAACAATAAACTGTTTCCTTTGGAGAGTAAAAAATTAAACACAGACAAACCACTGATTCTGTTTGGTATGGAATCACTTTGGGCAACCATGAATATCCAGTTAGTTCCTTTTCTTATATCTCGGTGTGTGTGTGTGTGTGTGTGTGTGTGTGTGTATTTGGAGGAAGATTAAAAGAGAGATTGCAGAACTGTAATTTCATATCCATTTCTTATTATTTTGATACACTTAACAACTCCTTCTTGCCAGGATGTTTCACTCATCTCAACTACTTTCAAGAATGCACTACAGGAAAAAGTACAAGGAACTCCAAATTGCCACTTCCTTGAGTCCCCAAATGTACCAGTTAGCATCATGACAGACACCTTAAAGTGTGGTATAAGCTGTGGATTTTTTTTTCAGTAGAAAAGTGCTCAGAAGTACATTTTAGGTGTACTTCAAGAAACACCAAATTGATCAAAATACTTATTTCAGTAAAAGCAATTCATAGACTCATATGACTAAATTGCAGTTGTGTGGTCATATAGTTGCATAACTGTTCACAGGAATGTGTTCAGAGAGTGAAAACAATCCTTTGTTTGATTTAAATTTTCTTTTCAACTCAGAAAATAAGGTCACTTTATTAAAAAAAAAAAAAAAAAAAAAAAAAAAAAAACAAAAAAAAAGAAACATAAACAAAGAATGTGCCTCTACTGCCATCTGGTGGATTTCAGGTAAAAAAAAATTAGCACTCAAAGGCCACAAAGGACTTTCTTTTTTTAGTGTAAGCTCAGTAAGGATTCTTAGAAACCTGTTTCCAGAAATATTTTATTCAGTCATATTAGCATGTCCTTGTCTTTAGATGAGTCAGCTATTACTTAGAAAGTTACAATACAACACCTTCCTAGTATATTTTTCCTTCAACAATTAATAGATAGTATTCTTCCATTTTATTTTGCACAGCACTATGGATTCATGATTTATTTTCTTAAACGAATGTACTATAATTTTTGATGTTCAAATTACTCGTGTCTATTATGAATTGTTCATATCATGCTTTGGTCAATTTCTTACTTTCTGGTATAGCAAAATATGCAAGTTTATCGTTTGTTTTTTTCTCTGAAATCAGTTATTTCTTCTAATAAATCTGAGTTATGTGCTATATCTGGATGTAGCCAGAAGTTTCTCCAGTCCTATCCAGCCCCACGGTCCTGCAGCCGCTTATAAAATAATCATTCACAAGCTTAATATTAATTACAAAATATATGGCCTATGGCTCAGGCTTCTTGCTAGCTAGCTCGTATAACTTAACTCAACCCATTATCTATGTATCACCATGTGTTCTGTGGCATTACATGTTGCTCCTTGGACAGTTGGTTGGTGTCTCCTCCCACTCTCCTTTCTCCTCTAACTGTGTCTCTTGGATTTTCCCACCTGGCTCCATCCTGCCCTGCCACAGGCCAATGGGAGCAACACATATTCACAGCATACAGAAAGACAACCCACAGTGTCCGGGTGTTAGGTTTACCCACTGCTACTGTGGCTTAAGTGTTTCTATATCTTTTAATAAATGGCCAGAGGTAAAGGGAAGACACACATACAGTTTCACCCTAAATTGACAAGTAGCTTGATTCAGAGGAATACTCTAGCATGAAAAACTAGAAATTGGAAGTTTTCATAACTTTCTTTTGTGGCATAATCAGAGTACTACTAAGGTACCTAACATTTGAGATCTCGAAAGGCAAATCTTATTTTGTGACATTTCTTTTCTTTTAGGATATTTATGATATATAAAGTATGAGAAAAGAGAGGCTAGCACAAAACCACTGGTCACTTCAAGGGGTTCAACAGACTAAAAATCTGAAACTGACAAGGCAGGTAGCAGGATGTCAAGGGACAAATGTTCCAAAGAGATTAGAACCACACAGAACCAAGCCTAACCCTTAAAGCCAGTTTTCTTCGAGAGTTATTTGTGCTTAAGTTGTGCAGAAAATAAGGCTGAGAAGCCAAATCAAAAGCATCAGTAAAGCAAAGAAAGTTTGTGGTAAGCTGAAAATCCTAGAAGCAAAAACTTCATTTTGTTTATGATGTTCCATCATGCCGGATCAAGTAGGAGGATCCCTCACAAACAATGATTCTTCTTTACAAGTCCTAGAGGGATGGATGCTACAAGTGGGAATGAACCAGAAGCAAGCTAGAAAATCAAATGCTATAGTTGAAGAGCTACTCAGGGAAGTTAGAACCTAATTCCTATTCCCATATACTATTCCTACCCACCTCCTTCATTTCATCATTTTCCTTCTATTTTAGTTTAATCTTCCTGAGCTCTGGGAATCCAATTGATGAGAGAGAGGAGGGATTCTGCAGGCAAGAGACATTGAGACCATGATGGCAGGACATGCAGAGATGACCGGCCACACTAGTGGAAGCCCATGAACTGTGGACTGGTGGCTGTGGAGTCCCCATGGGACTGGCCTGGTACCTGGCCATGGATCTCTGCATCTGCCTCCATCAGTCACTGGACAAAAGCTCTATGATAACAGTTAGGTTATTCACCAGTCCAGTCACCAGAGTAGACCAGTCCAGGCACCCTCTAGACCACTGCCAGCACTCCAAGGTGGGGTCATGCTGTGGGATAAATAAAACACTGATTGGCCAGTGGTCAGGCAGGAAGAAATATAGGCGGGACAAGGAGGAGAGAATTCTGGGAAGTGGAAGGCTGAGGAGATACTGCCAGCCGCCGCCATGACAAACAGCATGTGAAGATGCCGGTAAGCCACAAGCAATGTGGCAAGGTATAGATTTATAGAAATGGATTAATTTAAGATATAAGAACAGTTAGCAAGAAGCCTGCCACGGCCATACAGTTTGTAAGCAATATAAGTCTCTGTGTTTACTTGGTTGGGTCTGAGCGGCTGTGGGACTGGCAGGTGACAGAGATTTGTCTTGACTGTGGGCCAAGCAGGAAAACTCTAGCTACAAATGGCGCCCAACGTGTTGGCAAGAGTTTCCACCTAAAACCTGAGAAAAAAGATACTAAAATGGAGCTAAAAAAGTTCCTAGTTCTCTCTCTCAAGTTAGCGGCAGCCTGCGTGTTTGAGCTACTATGTCGGGTTCCTGGCATGTGCGCTCGACCTGCAGTATGGCGGGAATGAGGCAAGTGGCACATTAAGCCTTTGCTAGTACAAAACAAAAAAAAAGAGGTTTCTGGGCTAAACACTGCTTTGATAGACGCATAGACCCACGAAGGCTCCCAGAGCTGATGGTAAATGTATCACCGCCATGTTGGGAAGCTGAGGTGGGCGGAGCCAGCAGCCATAGTGCCATTTCAGTCTTAGAATGCTGCAGTTTAAAGTAACAGGTTCAAGGTAATATAAAAAATAAGCCAAGTAAAGATGGCTACCACACAGAGAATCTGGATTATGTTCTCTTTGATATTCATAACTGAAAAAAAAACATTTGATTGCAAAAGCTGTTGAGTTATGCCAAAATGTATATTTTAAAGGTACCTTGACTTCAAATTTTGGATGTAAGGATATGTTGCTTTGGAAAGGAAGCTCTGATTTTGTTTCCACAGAAAGCCAGAGGCTATCGATTTGTTCCAGATTAAGATACAACAGGTTTGACCAGCCAAGACCCCCTGAAAGGTCTCCAGTGACACCATGGCCCAGATGATCCAACATCCAGAACGGTTTGAAGGCAACTGGCTCAGACAATACAGCCTCATGGACTACTCCATAATCCTAAAATTTTCTTTGTGTCCCCATAAGATACAGTGCCCCCCAGCAGGAAGTAGTAAGAGAAGCTACGCCCAAATTCCCAAATTATATGTAATTTTACTATGTTAATGTTAAAATCTTACTTTAAAAAAAAAAAAAGAAAAGGGGAAGTGCTGTGGGATGGTCTGTATGCCAAACATGTTGCTTATTGGTCAATAAATGAAACACTGATTGGCCAGTGGTCAGGCAGGAAGAAATATAGGCGGGACAAGGAGGAGAGAATTCTGGGAAGTGGAAGGCTGAGGAGATACTGCCAGCCGCCGCCATGACAAACAGCATGTGACGATGCCGGTAAGCCACAAGCAATGTGGCAAGGTATAGATTTATAGAAATGGATTAATTTAAGATATAAGAACAGTTAGCAAGAAGCCTGCCACGGCCATACAGTTTGTAAGCAATATAAGTCTCTGTGTTTACTTGGTTGGGTCTGAGCGGCTGTGGGACTGGCGGGTGACAGAGATTTGTCTTGACTGTGGGCCAGGCAGGAAAACTCTAGCTACAGGGTCATCTTTGTGGATTGCTGGGAGCCTCCCTGGCACCCTGCCTCTTCCTATTCCCATGATGTTCTCATCTATCATTGTAACTCCCTCCCTGTCCTCCCACTCTGTCCCTGTTCCAGCTCGACCCTCCCATTTCCCTATGTTCTCATGCCCCATACCTCACTCTCTGCCAACCCCCAACTCCCAGTTCACTCATGTAGATCTCATCCATGTCTCCTTCACTAGGCCATCCATGTGTCCCTCCTAGAGTCTTTCCCTGTTTGCTAGCCTCTGTAGAGTTGTGCATTGCAGTCTGACCATTCCTTCCCTCATATCTAGTATCCACTTATGAGTGAATACATACTATGTTGGTCCTTCTGAGTCTGGGTTACCTCACTCAGGATGATATTTTCTAGTTCCATCCATTTGCCTGCAAATTTCATGATATCGTTGTTTTTTACTGCTGAGTAGTACTCCACTGTGTATATGTGCCACATTTTTTTATCCATTCTTCAGTTGAGGGGCATCTAGGTTGTTTCCAGGTTCTGGCTATTACAAATAATGCTGATATGAACATAGTTGAGCAAGTGCCCTTGTGGTAAGATTGAGCATTCCTTAGGTATATGCCCAAGAGTGGTATAAGTGGGTATTGAAGAAGACTTATTCTCAATTTTCTGAGAAACCGCCATTGATTTCCAGAGTGGCTGTACAAGTTTGTATTCCCACCAACAGTGGAGGAGTGTTCCCCTTGCTCCACATCCTCTTCAACATAAGCTGTCTTCAATGTTTTTGATCTTAGCCATTCTGACAGGTGTAAGATGGTATCTCAGAGCTGTTTTGATTTGCATTTCCCTGATGATTAAGGATGTTGAGCAATTCCTTAAATGTCTTTCAGCCATTTGAGATTCTTCTGTTGAGAATTGTCTGTTAAGCTCTGTAGCCCATTTTTTAATTGGATTGTTCAGTAATTCTGAAGTCTAGCTTTTTGAGTTCTTTATATATTTTGGAGATCAGCCCTTGGTCAGATGTGGTGTTGGTTAAGATCTTTTCACATTCTGTAGGCTGTCATTTTGTCTTATTGACCATGTCCTTTACTCTACAAAAGCTTCTCGGTTATAGGAGGTCCCATTTATTAATTGTTGATCTCAGTGTCTGTGCTACTGGTGTTATATTTAGGAAGTGGTCTCCTATGCTGATGCGTTCAAGACTACTTCCTACTTTCTCTTCTATCAAGTTCAGTGTAACTAGATTTATGTTGAGGTCTTTGACCCACTTGGACTTGAGTTTTGTGCATGGTGACAGATTGGATCTATTTGCAATCTTCTGCATGTTGACATCCAGCTATGCCAGCACCATTTGTTGAAGATGCTTTCTATTTTCATGATACTGTTTTGGCTTCTTTGTCAAAAACCGTATGTTTGTAAGTATGTAGATTAATGTCAGGGTCTTCAATTCGATTCCATTGGTCCACATGTCGGTTTTTATGCTAGTAACAAGCTGTTTTTATTACTATACGTTTATAGTAGAACTTGAGGTCAGGGATCGTGATGCCTCCAGAGGTTGCTTTATTATAAAGGATTCTTTTAGCTATCCTAGGTTTTTTGTTTTTCCATATAAAGTTAAGGATTGTTCTTTCCAAGTCTGTTAAGAATTGTGTTGGGATTTTGATGGGGATTGGATTGAATCTGTAGATTACTTTTGGTAAAATTACCATTTTTACTATGTTAATTCTACCTATCCGTGAGCATGGGAGATCTTTCCATTTTCTGATATCTTCTTCAATTTCTTTCTTCAAAGACTTAAAGTTCTTATCATACAGGTCTTTCACTTGTTTAGTTAGAGTTACCTCAAGGTATTTTATATTATTTGTGGTTATTGTAAAGGGTGATGTTTCTCTGATTTCTTTCTCAGCCCATTTATCATTTGTATATAGGAGGGCTACTGATTTTTTTGAGTTAATCTTGTATAGTGCCACCTTACTGAAGGAGTTTATCAGCTGTAGGAGTTCCCTGGTAGAACTTTTGGGGTCACTTATGTATACTATCATATCGTCTGCAAATAGTAAAAGTTTGACTTCTACCTTTCCAATTCGTATCCCCTTGATCTCCTTTTGTTGTCTTATTGCTCTAGCTAGAACTTCAAGTACTATGTTGAATAATTATGGGGAGAGTGGACAGCCTTGTCTTGTTCCTGATTTTAGTGGAATTGCTTTGAGTTTCTCTCCATTTAAATTGATGTTGACTGTCGGCTTGCTGCAAATTGCCTTTATTATACTTAGGTATGTTCCTTGTATTCCTGATCTCCCCAGAACCTTTATCATGAAGGGGTTTTGGATTTTCCCAAAGGATTTTTCAGCATCCAATGAGATGATCATGTGGTTTTTTCCTTCAGTTTGTTTATATGGTATATTACATTGACAGATTTTCGCATGTTGAACCATCCTTGCATCCCTGGGATGAAGCGTACTTGGTCACGGTGGATAATTTTTTGATGAGTTCTTGGATTAGGTTAGCCAATATTTTATTGAGTATTTTTGCATCAGTGTTCATGAAGGAGATTGGTCTGTAATTCTCTTTCTTTGTTGCATCTTTGTGTGTTTTGGGTATCAGGGTAACTGTAGCCTCATAAAAAAGAGTTTGGTAATGTTCCTTCTGTTTCTATTATGTAAAGAATTTGAAGAGTATTGGTATTAGCTCTTTGAAAATCTGATAGAATTTTGTGCTGAAACCATCTGGTCCTGGGCTTGTTTTGGTTGGGAGAACATTAATGACCATTTCTATTTCCTTAGGGGTTATTGGTCTATTTAAATAGTTTATCTGGTCCTGATTTAACTTTGGTATGGAGTACCTATCCAGAAAATAGTCCATTTCTTTCAGATTTTCTAATTTTGTGGAGTACAGGTTTTTGAAGTATGACTTGATGATTCTCTGGATTTCCTCATTGTCTGTTATTATGTCTCCCTTTTCATTTCTGATTTTGTTAATTTGGATGCCCTCTCTCTGCTTTTTGATTAATTTGGATAAGGGCTTATCTATCTTGTTGTTTTTCTCAAAGAACCAACTCTTTGTTTCATTGATTCTTTGTTTTGTTCTCTTTGTTTCTATTTTATTGATTTCAGCCCTCAATTTGATTATTTCCTGGTGTCTGTTTCTCCTGGGTGAGTTTGCTTCTTCTTGTTCTAGAGCTTTTAGGTGTGCTGTTAAGTCACTAGTGTGAGATTTCTCCAACTTCTTCATGTGGACATTTAGTGCTATGAATTTTCCTCTTAGCACTGCTTTCATAGTGTTCCATAAGTTTGGGTATGTTGTACCTTCGTTTTCTTTGAATTCTAGGAAATCTTCAATTTCTTCCTTTATTTCTTCCTTGACCCATTGGTGGTTCACCTGGGCATTATTCAGTTTGTAGGCTTTCTGTAATTTTTGTTGTTGTTGAAATATAACTTTAGGCCATGGTGGTCCGATAAGATACAGGAGGTTATTTCAATTTTTTTGTATCTGTTGAGATTTGATTTGTGACCAAGAATGTGGTCAATTTTTGAGAAGGCTCCATGGGGTGCTGAAAAGAAGGTATATTCTTTTGTGTTAGGGTGGAATATTCTGTAGATATCTATTAAGTCCATTTGGGTCATAATGTCTGTTATTTCCCTTATTTCTCTGTTAAATTTCTGTCTGGCAGACCTGTCCTTTGGTGATAGTGGGGTGTTGAAGTCTCCCACTACTAGTGTATGGGGATTTGATGTACGATTTAAGCTTTAGTAATGTTTCTTTTACAAATGTAGGTGCCCTTGTATTGGGGGCATAAATATTCAGAATTGAGACTTCATCTTGTCAGATTCTCCCTGTGATAAATATGTAATGTTCTTCCTGATGTCTTTTGATTGATTTTAGTTTGAAGCCTATTTAATTAGATATTAGGATAGCTACACCAGCTTGCTTCTTAAATTCATTTGATTGGAAATTCTTTTCCCAGCCTTTTATTCTGAGGTAGTATCTGTCTTTGAAGTTGAGGTATGTTTCTTGTATGCAACAGAAGGATGGATCTTGTTTTCATATCCAATCTGTTAGCCTGTGTCTTTTTATAGGTGAGTTGAGACCATTGATATTAATGGATATTAACACCAGTGGTTGTTAATTTCTGTTATTTTTTGGTGGTAGTGTTGTATGTTTCCCTTCTTTGGTATTTGTTGGTGTGGTACTATCTATTGTCTTTGTTTTCATGGGTGTATCTATCTTCCTTAGGTTGGAGTTTTTCTTCTAGTGCTTTCTGTAGGGCTGGATTTGTGGAAAGATATTGTTTAAATCTGGTTTTATCATGGAATATTTTGTTTACTCCGTCTATGTTGATTGAGAATTTTGCTGGGTATAATAGTCTGGGTTGGCATCCATGGTCTCTTAGTGTCTGCATAATGTCTGTCCAGGACCTTCTGGCTTTTGCTGGGTATAATAGTCTGGGTTGGCATCCATGGTCTCTTAGTGTCTGCATAATGTCTGTCCAGGACCTTCTGGCTTTCATTGATAAGTCAGGTGTTATTCTCATAGTTCTGCCTTTATATGTTACATGGCCTTTTTCCTTGCAGCTCTTAATATTTTTTTTATTCTGTATGTTTAGTGGTTTGATTATTATGTGGTGAGGGGACTTTTTTTTTGATCCAGTCTATTTGGTGTTCTGTAACCTTGTTGTCTTTATAGGCATTTCCTTCTTTAGGTTGGGAAAGTTTTCTTCTATGATTTTGTTGAATATATTTTCTGTTCCTTTGAGTTGGTATTCTTCTCCTTGTTCTATTCCTACTATTATTAGGTTTGGTCTTTTCATGGTGTCCAAATTTCCTGGACATTTTAGGTCATGACTTTGTTGGCTTTAGTGTTTTCTTTGACTGAAGAATCTATTTCCTCTACTGTATCTTCAATGCCAGAGATCTGCTCTTCCATCTCTTGCATTCTGTTGGTTATGCTTGCACCTGTAGTTCTTGTTTGTTTACTCAGATTTTCCATTTCCAGCATTCCCTCAGTTTGTGTCTTCTTTATTGTCTCGATTTCAGTTTTCAAATCTTAAACTGTTTCCCTCACCTGTTTAATTGCTTTCTCTTGGCTTTCAAGGGATTTACTGATTTCTTCCCATTTTTTGTTTGACTTTTCCTCAAATTCTTTAAGGGAATTTTGCTGTGGATATCACTATATGTCAATAAACACTGATTAGCCAATAGCCAGACAGGAAGTATAGGCAGGACTAACAGAGAGGAGAATTGAGGAGGAAGGAAGGATAGAGAGACTGGCTGGAGCCGCGGCGAGGAGAAGGAAGATGTAAAGTACCGATAAGCCACAAGCCGCGTGGCAAAGTAGAGATTAATAGAAATGGGCTAAATATAAGAGTAAGAGCTAGACAATGATAGGCCTGAGCTAATGGCCAAGCAGTTTAAATAATGTAAGCGTCTGTGTGTTTATTTTATACATGGGTTGTGGAACTGCGGGGCTTGGTGGGACCTCTCCAGCAACAAATGGTGCCCAATGGCTCGAATTTCCACTTTAAACCTAAAAATTTTTAATAATCAATTCTAAACAGAGCCAAAACCAGGCTCCTGCTTCATGTCTCATATGGGCAGCTAGACGCAGCAAAACGCGCATTTGAACTACTGGCAGATTCCTGGCGTATGCTTTGACCACCAGTATGGCGAAAATGAGGTGTCTGCCAGCGACTCATTACGCTGTATGCTAGATTTACTCTTTACTAACATATTAAAAAAAAAGAGGTTTCTGGGCTACACGCTGCTTTAATAAAAGCATAGACCCACTATTTCTGAGAATTGATCGCTCCCACAACTGATGAAAAAATGTGCCACCGCCATGTTGAAAGCTAAAGTGGGCGGAGCCAGCACCCACAGCGCCTTTTCAGTCTTGGAATGCTGCAATAAGACTGATTCAGATGAAATAGTTTACAATATATGTAAAAATGTATGTAGATATACACTTACATAAACAAATAGTTTTTAAAAATAAAGTCTTTAAAATAAACCACGTAAAGATGGCTATCACACAAAAACTCTGGATTATGTTCTCTTTCATATTTGTAACTGAAGAAAAACATTTGATTTTAAAAGCTGTTGAATTAGGCCAAAATATAAATTTTAAAGGTACCTTGACTTCAAAATTTGGATATAAGGATATGTTGCTTTGGAAAAGAAGTTCTGCTTTTGTTTCCACAGAAAGCAGAGGCTATGGATTTATTCCAGATTAAGATACATCAGGTTTGACCAGCCAAGACCCCCTGAAAGGTCTCCAGTGACACCATGGCCCAGATGATCCAACATCCAGAACGGTTTGAAGGCAACTGGCTCAGACAATACAGCCTCATGGACTACTCCATAATCCTAAAATTTTCTTTGTGTCCCCATAAGATACAGTGCCCCCCTTCAGCAGGAAGTAGTAAGAGAATCTACACCCAAATTCCCAAATATACCAAGCTGGCTTTGGAGATGGAATGGGCTCACTCCCTCTCTAAACCCAGACATATTCCTAAAATAAAAGGTTAAAAGATTCTTTTGTCCCATATCAGAAGAGCCCTCTGGTATGGGACAGAGAAAAACCAATATTTTTATTTAAAACAGGTTAATTATAAATATGATCTCTTTCTAAAAAAGAAAAGGGGATATGATATGATATAGATATATAGAATATACAGATGATAGGATAAAAGGGTAGATTAATGAATCTACTTTTAAAGAACAACAACTTGTTTAAAATGTTTTACATTGGTATAGATTTTAGTTTATGTTTAAAATGTTTTACATTGATATAAATATTAGTTTATTGATACAAACTTAAAGTTGATTTTGTTATACTGTGTGTATATTTCTACTTTTGTTTGAGGTATTATGTTTATGTAACTCATTTAAAATTGTAATGGATAATTAAGAAATAGATTAATAATTAGTCATCTATGATAATCATATTTGTAGCCATGTTAGTTAAGTCTTCTAGGTATACATAGATATATTTCAGATACATAGGTAATCTTCAAATACTTCAAAGACCTACAGAATATGGCATTTAAAATGTTTTAAAAATTTAGACGTTCTAGACAACGAGACATGTCTGCTCCTGGCAGCACTGGATTTACTTCAGAGGAGGATGGGCATTGAAGACACTCCATATGGAGTTTATCTTCACCTTGGCAAAAATAGCCATTTGGGCAAAAAACTGTTCTTGCCTGGACTGCTTGATCGACTGGACATGCAGGACCCATAGGAAGGTGACCACTGAACTTTTGACAGAATGGTCCTTCAGGTTCCTGCTTTGCAGAGGAAACTGCCAGACATTCTACAGGACACAGAAAAAAAATGACTGAGAGACTCTAGGCCTGTGAGCTGAAAACAGATGCCCCAACTTTACAAGAGAACTTTGAATGACTGTCCAGGCTGTCAGCTGTCTCTGTCTACCCTACAAGACTCCCAAAAG
The DNA here is from genome assembly GCA_902168415.1 of Peromyscus melanophrys. Lineage (NCBI taxonomy): Eukaryota > Metazoa > Chordata > Mammalia > Rodentia > Cricetidae > Peromyscus > Peromyscus melanophrys. Next base: position 53,786 of record CABHPR010128007.1, read on the forward strand.
TTGCTTGCATCTTCTCCATTTCTCAGGTAGTATTATATCCTTCTGAGGTCTTTGATGTGGTTGAAGACTAGATAGTTGTAATTTCCTCAGTTATGATAAAAGATAAGTTAGATATAAAACCTTAAACTCATAAATATAAGATAGATAGGATATCTTCTTTAATATTGTAACTGTAATTCTTGCTCGATAATTGTTTTGTTATATGTAATTTTACTATGTTAAAGTTAAAACCTTCCTTTTTGAAAAAGAAAACAAAGGGGAAGTGCTGTGGATATCACTATATGTCAATAAACACTGATTAGCCAATAGCCTGACAGGAAGTATAGGCGGGACTAACAGAGAGGAGAATTGAGGAGGAAGGAAGGATAGAGAGACTGGCTGGAGCCGCGGCGAGGAGAAGGAAGATGTAAAGTACCGATAAGCCACAAGCCGCGTGGCAAAGTAGAGATTAATAGAAATGGGCTAAATATAAGAGTAAGAGCTAGACAATGATAGGCCTGAGCTAATGGCCAAGCAGTTTAAATAATGTAAGCATCCGTGTGTTTATTTTATACATGGGTTGTGGAACTGCGGGGCTTGGTGGGACCTCTCCAGCAACAGAATTTTTCATTTCCTCTTTAAGGATCTCTATCATCTTCTTAGGGGCATTTTTAAGGTCGATTTCTTCTGTTTTTTCTGTGTTGTGATGTTCAGGTCTTGCTGATGTAGGTTCTGATGGAGCCATATTGGTTTTTATGTTGTTGACTGTATTTTTGCACTGGTGTCTACCCATCTCTTTCTCCATTTGGTACAAGTGTAGTCTGTATCTGAGGAAGCCTCTCTTGGTCTGATGGATACTCTTCATCCAGTGGGAGCTCTTGGTCTAATTGGTGCTGATGGATTGTTTGTTTCAGGGAGCAGCTCTTTTTCCAACTGGCACCGGCAGGCTCTGTCTGAGGGAACACTTGCAGTCTCAGAGGGTGGGTGGGATTTGGGGGAGGTGGGGCTTGTGGGTTACAGGGTCTGATGGGGGATGGTGGTAGTCTGATTTGTCTGCAGGAAGCCTGCCTATTGGCTTGAGACTGGGACTACAATGGGTGGTGGTATGGGAGCACAGGGTTGTGCCCTTGGGCCCCACCTAGACAAAGACTCACCTCTTAGTCCAATCAGGCACTGGCAGGCTCTGTGTTAGGGAACAGTTGCAGTCTCAGAGGGTGGGTGGGATTTGGGGGAGGTGGGGCTTGTAGGTTGCAGGGTCTGATAGGGGATGGTGGTAGCCTGACCTGTCTGCAGGAGGTCTGCCTGCCTACTGGCCTGTAACTGGGATTGCAATGGGTGGTGGTGTAGGGGTGCAGGGTTGTGCCCCTGGGCTGGGGTGTTCAGGTATGAGGATAAAGATTCACCTCTTAGTCCAATTGGGTGCTGGCAGGCTCTGTCTCATACTTTGGCTTTATATTTGACTTTTCCTATTAGCATACAAGTATGCTGCTATTTCTCTAGTAGAGAGAAATAGAGACTTAACTTTAAGGAGATTCCTGAACCTGGTAAAACATACTTTCTGTTCTGAAATAAGATATGGATCTTTTCTCTGACAATGATTTGGAAGTAAATTTACCTGATAAGGATGTTCTGCATCAGTGGGTCTGAAGCCTTAGTGTGCATTAGTATCCTGTGAAGAGCTTGTTAAAATACAGAGCTTCAAATTCAGTAGATTTGGGGTAGGTCCCCTTGAATTTGCATTTCTAATATATCCCCTGGTGATACTGATGTAATTCTTCTGAGAACCTTATTTGAAAACCACTGTTTTTTACATTAACACGTCAAGTCTGAAAACAATCCTGCATTAAGTATGCATTTATCAATCAATTTACATGTGGGAATTATTTTCTTTTTAGACTTATGAAATACATTACCTTAAAACACACATGCGCCGGGCGTTGGTGGCGCATGCCTTTAATCTCAGCACTCGGAAGGCAGAGGCAGGCGGATCTCTGTGAGTTCAAGGCCAGCCTAGGCTACCAAGTGAGCTCCAGGAAAGGCACAAAGCTACACAGAGAAACCCTGTCTCAAAAAACCAAAAAAAAAAAA